>MU227190.1:1337140-1347286 GCA_018584345.1 Thuja plicata | reverse complement strand
TATATATATATATATATATATAACACCAACCCCTCATATCTGTAGTCTATTACATCATCATCAACACCGTGCAATTTACCCCTAACTAATTTTACAAATAAAAAACTTTTTTATATATCATAATTGTAATTTGATTAGTTTATCTATAAGTGAAAGGAATCTTAGAAGTTTGTTGAAGGTTGTGGACCGATAGTGATATCTTAAAAACTGATAGTTTTTTTATGGAATCCATCAATGCAGAAAAGGACATTGTAAATATATTGCCAAATAAAGGTGAATTTTGGGAAAGAATGCCTAACATGACAAAGCTTGGGATATAAAGAAAACTTCATGTTACCATAACTAGCTCATCTTCGGCCTCTCTTTTGCCTCAAATTCCTTCAATTAAAAATTATTACTATTATGTTTTATGTTATATAAGCTATACTTTAATTCATGTGTTTATTTATTGTTAAAGGCATTCAAAATTTTATTACAAAACTCACTCTTGAATGTACATATGAGTTGATACATACTACAATGATCACATTTTTCTATTAATCTATTATTTATTAGTAAGAATTATTTAATAGCATTTTGTTGACACTAAATCCCTTTTCTTCATACAACTCATAAATTACAATAAAGAATAATATCATTTAATTTTTATTTTTTAAAAGTCAAGCATACATATCAATTTCTTGATGGTGAATGAGAGAGAATGATGAAAAATAAGCACATGGTTTTTATCCTAAAGTTTACATCTACAATTCATGGATTGTGGAAAACTTATACCTTCTAATTATTTTGTTGCTTTGTAAATTACAACTAATTTTAAAAAGGAATAAGATTGGGTGCAACCTTATCTATATTTAAAAGCCTCGTATAAGTATAATATTGAATTAACACTTCAAAATAAACGGGGTACATGATAGTAAAGTATAAGTTACTTTCAAACTTTAACTCTATACTACAATACATTATGACAAAACTTTCCTTAGGTTTTCATCTTCTTCTGGAGTGTCATGTATCATGTCCATTAGTGTAGCAACTTGTTCATTTAGCCAAGCATTTTGACGTTCTGCTTCTAATCGTTTAGCACGTTCTTGCTGAAGTTGAAGTTGCAACACTTCCATAGTTTTGCAATCTTCCTCTAATTGTTCATTTAAGCCATCAATTTCTCTATCCTGCAACGAATAATAAGATAAAACAATACATCTTTTATTTTCATGCTCTTATAAATATCATAATGTTACATCTCTTTCTAAATACAAAAATAAATAACAACATTAACAAAGGATATATTACTTATAATACATAAAAATTTTGAACTTTACTCTTAAAACTAGTGATTTACCAATATTTATATAAAATATTTTATCTTTAAATGAGAATGACTAATATTTTCACCCCTATATATACATATAGAAAAGAATGGTAGGTAATAAGAAGGAACTTGTTATTCACAATATTAACATTAATCACTTTTTAAAATAAAATAAAATAAATTTTAAGTAAATAAAAATAGATTTAAATTGAATATTTTTATTTTTTTATAAATGTGTCTAAAATATTTAAGGGAGACGACTTAAGCACCTAATTTCATGCTTCTCAAAATCTTATGTGAAAATTTCAAATCTCTAATTTTAAATATTTTTACAACTTACTTGGCAAGTTCGTGCTTAATACTAAGGGCCAAGGCGTAAAAAAGCCCCCCCAAAAAAGTGAGAGCCATACTTGTGCACCAAGTCATGCTTTGCTGGTGCATTGTGGTGACATCACATGATAGCGAAATAAATGAAAGGTCCTTTTATAATCCATTATACCAGCCATGTGTTTTTGAGTCTACATATGATGACAACAATATGGGACTATCTCGTACTCTCTACTGAAAACACTTACCTAATTGTGCTAGAAACGAGACATACATTCCCTACACCTATAAGATTATATCTACTAACAACTTTAAAATTATAACTATTAATATAATATTGTAAAAAAAAAAAGAGAAAGAAAGAAAGAAGAAAAAGAAGAGTAAGGAAAAAAAAAAAGGGAAAAAGAGAATGGTAATGAGAAGGAACCTTTCTGTTCATTTCCTGAATGGCAATACGGCGCATGCTTTCAACAACATCGACATTAACCAGCTTTCTTTTCTTCCCCACTGACCACCCCCGCGGATAAACCATCTCCTCAAAGTCTGGAGAAGGCAACAACTCTTCAACTGAGTTCTTCCTCTTTTCCTTCCTTCCACCGCTCATATGAATCCCCTCCACTGCTATACAATACTCTGCATAACTATCACTCTCCACTGCTACATTTCAAAAAAAACCCTAATCCATTTCAGTATATACACAGCCTGAAACTAATTTATAAAAACCCTAATCCATTTCAGTATATATACAACCTGAAACTAATTTTAAAAAACCCTAATCCATTTCAGTATATATACAGCCAGAAACTAATTTTAAAAAAAACTTAAAAAGAACAGAGCTTACTCTCTCTTTACCTGAGAAGCCTCTGTCGATTGTTACACTGCACAAGCGTATCTGCTCCCATTTTTCCGCAAATCGTATAAACTGCCCTAAAAATAGCGAAACCCTAGAATACAAGATGCGGCACAGGAGTTTGTGGAATGAAATGTGGACCGAGCAAGCGTAATCTTAATTCTTGCGGCACAGAGCATTGCATTCAGAAGAATCGGTGCCTTACATTTGTGAGAGTGAGGTAAACCCTAAAGTTGTTTATTATAGGATATGGTAGAAGCATTATACTTGATTTAATTCTGGATTATGGAGTGGGTCAAATATTCTGTCTTGAAATTCAACAACGTCTGAATTCATCTGAAAAGCGAATTTGCAGAGCTTTAAGATAAGGTTCTGGGCGTCGTTTCCCATGTTTTTGTTGCAGACAATTCGTTTCGGGTTTTGCACCAAGTTTTCAAAGTTTGGAGTTTTGAACGACTGTTGTGGTTCAAATTAACAGGGAAAACGGTTCCCGCGTAAGCTCTGCTATTCTTTTTGGCATGTTTTATCGTGGGTTTAAATTTGATGGTTGTATAGTTGTATAGTGGAAGACGAGTAGTTGAATGTGTTCTAATAGTCATGTATTTTTATGTATCTACCGTCTCAATTATTAATTATGAAGGAGTCTAAAAAATGATAATTAAAAGTCTATTAATAAGTTTCACATGCATCAATAGAAGATCATTTTTTATTTTTTATTTTGGTTCATAATTGGTCTTTTTGTGCACAATTATTGAGACATTTGTACACGGCTATTGCAACATTTGTCCATAAGTACTACAATTTTGAGTGCACGATTATTGGGGCATCTTTAAGTGGTATTGGGCGACACTTTGAAATAGCCACTTTTGGACCCTTTAATACTTCACGAATTCTATAGAGAGCTTCATTAATATCTAGAAGTCAAAATATATGTTTTAAGTAGCTAAGTCACATATAGAGACAAAATAAAAAAATAAAAAATCATCAAAATCTGATGTATAGTTTAGGCTCTACAGATGTGCGAAGTTAGCTATAAAAACTACTAGCACGCTTCCTCTAATTAAAATTTTAAGAGTTTATATTATATAAAAGAATTCCTAAAACACAAACTGCCAAATATTATATAAGATCATAGTTAAATAGATATTCAATCTATTATACATATTTTTAAAATAAAACAGTTTTTTATATTTAAAAGATAAATTGTGAATTGATAACTGATGTCTTGACAAGTAAGATGAACCATCAAATTTAGATCTTGTGGGTCTCATATAATATACGTCTTTATTTTTTATTTATTTTTAAAGCTGATTTTTTTGTGAGTAAGTAATTTTGAAGCTCCTAAACACTCTTCGTTTTTCTCAAGGTTTCACTATCCTCTTGCACCTTTACATTCACTTTAAATGAGTACATCCGACTAATATTCTCTTTCTTTATCTCTTTGAGGCTCTAATTTATTAAAGAGTAAGCTTGCCTTCAAGCTTTATGTTGTTCAATTATGTAATGAAGAAATTTCGATAAACATATTATAATATGTTTATTGAAAATTTATAATTTTTCTATAAGCATTTGGTAGGAAGGTGGTTTGGGAAAGGAAAAACTTTCCTTCAAGTTAAATGTGATATAGCTATGTAATGAAGAAAGTTAAATAAACTTGTAAGAACATTTTATTAAAAATTTATTATTTTAGGAGTATTTTGCAGGAGGAGAGTAGTATGGGAAAGAAAATAAAAAAGAAATAATTATTTTAGGTTAGCTAAAAAATAAACAAATATTCCTTGCCAAACCTATAGAGGAAATCCTTCAAAAGATAAGCACTGTTGTAAATAAGTTTCAAGATTTTGAAACTTACAACATTGAAAACGAGCACAAATTCATGTACAACACAGTTGGATCTAAGGGTTGACAAGGGATCTTAATACTTTCTCCAATTTTGTAAACATAAATATTATGAGTCCAAAAGATCTTGTCACTAGTTGATAAAAGTGGAAAAATCTACTACTCTAACAAGGATGTTATGGATGTGCTCTACTCCAATAAAAAACAACTCTTCATGGACAATATTGTACTCATGATATTGTTTAATAAGAACTGGAGAACCCTATAAGGAAATTCATTTCCACTAAGATTATCAAGGAATTATGACAACATTTATTCGATTATTTTCTCACAATGGATGAATTTGAAAATCATCTTTTTGACAATCAATGAAAATATTGTTAAACTAGATGACCTCCTTGCCAAATTATTTACATCCATGTGGTCTCCTTTATGGTTTGAATTTTATACAATATATATGGAACTTGAAAGTTAAAAGGATAACATGGAGCTTGTATTAACTGGGGTCTCATTAAGTTTATTTCCAAAAAGAATCACAAGGACACCAATTTTGATTGAAAAATCACCAATCTTATCAATACCTGTTATAAAATCATTTCTAAAGCCATAGAAAGTTGAAAAAAGTGGCAGGTCAAGAAATTACTAGAGCTAAACGAATCGGTTTCTTTGGCGGAAATTGCATCCTAGATAAAATTTAGTGCATACTTAGTAGACTATTAAATGGGCTTAATATATATCTTGAGGTACACATAATCAAGCTTCTATTTAATAAATTTTATGATAGAATTAAATGGCCATTCATCACCAAAATACTTGAATGGATTTAACTTGGAACTACACTAATATGCCAAATTGAATTTCTATTTTCAAAATATCTCACCCAATTTTCTATCTATAGTAATCTAACTATGCATTTTTCTCTTTTGAGATCTACTAAACAAAAATTTTGTCTTGTGCCTGAAGGTGGTGAAGCCGAATACTTGATCATTTCATGTTTATTCAATGTGGAGAACATAAATTTATACAATAATTCCAAGGTAGGTAGTTTTAGTAGTTTCTATAACTATAATGTAACTATAAATTGCAATATAATATATACTAACATTCCCCCACTTATTACATTGATCTTGAAAACATCATATTCACCTTGCCCTAGAGACCCCCTTAAGGCTTACACAACTGAACATGTTGATTACATAATATGAATATCATATTTTGAGAAAATTTTCTCATTAAAAAATCTTGAACCAAGTGGGGCTCTATCAAGTTGTCTCTTGACCTTTGGAAAGGTGTAGCTTCGAGTTGTGTTCTTGAGCTCTTAGTCCCAAACTCTCAAATTATTCAACAATGATCCCTAAGAGATACGACATATCTCTATCATTGTCTAATGATCATGCAAGGTTATAATTCTTGATCGTATACTCTGAAGCTCACTAGACAAAAATTTGTATTGAGCTCAAAATTAAATCTTGAACATGTCTCTAAAATGAATCTCCACAATACATGCATCCTTCTAATTCATCAACATCAACAAAGATAGGAAAACAAAAAACATAACCAAAAGTGTCAAAAATGCTTCTCATGCAGAACACCATCTCAAAGTGAGAAGATGACTTTAGATGATGGAAATTCCTCCATCCTCTGATATTGCCAACCTCCAAACGTGAAGGCTCAAAATACATATCCATTCTCAAACCGCGATCATCATTTGGTGGATCCTCGTCTTCAACACATGCTAAAATTTCTTCAAGGAAGGATAGAAAGGCAAATATAATAGTATTAGACAATACAAAGATTAAATTGATATATCACGTGATATTACATACAAGGATAAAATAGATACACATCCAAAACTTATATCTACATTTTTAGGCAATACTACATTCTCCCCTTCAATTGAACCATGCAATCTTGTAACACTATTCATACCTCTCCAAAACAACCTAAATGATAAGAGTTGGAACTACGAACAAGATATGGATAAGGGTGATTAGAGAGGTAGTGTAGGAAATTTCACAGTTACCCACTAAACACCATTTTTGCAGACAGTTTGACCACACCACAAGATGTATGGCACATTATCTACAATATTAAGGGATTCCCAACATATAGGACATTCCAATCCTTATTTTGTACTTCCCCTTGAAGAAACTTCATCTTTAGAACATTCAAAATATGTTGTGTCCTTAAACCCTGTGGTTCAATTATCACATTTGATTCAAATCTCCATATATTTGGTTCCCTTGTATCTTTGAAATAAATTCAAATTTTATAGTAAATATGATACTATAATGATATTTTTTCAAGCACGCAAGATGTTCAAATCATGTGTCAAAACTGGGACAATCATTACCAATAGCTAGAGCTAGAGTGCTTTCCAAGAAATCTTCAATCAACAACTGACTTAGTTGCATAAGAAAAGTTAAAAGCTTCAAGTAGCTTATTTGGAATGCCATATGAAGGAGATAAGAAGATAATAACTTGATTAATTAATACTGATTAAAGTTATAATATGCCTATAACTATAATTCCAATTATTAAAAAACCACAATTCCTTCTTTATATCATTATAAACTCCTCAAAATAGCATATTTAAAACTTTAGATGCATTTGCAAATACATATCACGTGCCAAACTAAACTTACAGATTTTTAACAAGTTTTATCACCCTCATTCCCTTGACATCAAATCCATATTCTAGAAACTAATACATGCTCAACAAATCCATTTTAAGCAAATCTTGAAATCATTGCATTTCCCATTCCATCAATGTTTGGAACAAATCCTCCACACACTTTCAATAAACAACTACAAAAATATAAATGAGATTCATAGTATATAAAAGAGGATTTGATTCTACATTGGTAGAGAAAGGTAGAGACATATTCAAGTGTGCAAGAGGAGGAGATACTGAAGAGGAAATGACTATTCACAATGTTATCTGATACCAAAGGAAGGTGGTGAAGGTGAATACTTGATCATTTCTTGTTTATTCAATGAGGTGAACATAAATTTATACAATAATGAAGACATATAGTTTTAGCAGTTTCTGTTGGTGTAATCATTCACTATTTGTGCAGTCCATTCTTGTAACAGTTCTGCCACCACTCATTTCCTATTTACCTTCATGTTTTCCCATATTGTGCTTAAAATAGCCTCTATTAGAGATTATTATTTCTTTATGCCTATTGTTAGACATTGAGGTGTGAGTGAATTGTATGGCTGCAGGATAAATCTATATACAAGTGAATGTTGTAAATGAATGTATATTTGTATTGTAAACTGATCTAATAGAAAAGAGCTATCCCCTGCTCTATGTGGATGTAGTCATTTGACAAACCACTATAAAATTTATGTGTTCCTTGTGTTTTGTGTGTTCTTGATTGTTTCAATTTCAATAATCTTCATTTAATTTTTTTGTTGTTACTAGTGTAGACACCTAAATCCGAACACAATTTATTTATTTAATTGTACGTTTTCTATAGTCTTAGGCAAAACTAATTCATTTAATTTATCTAATGTTTCCGATTCTTGTTAATTAAATGAACATCTCATTTTATTTAATTAATTGATCAAATAACCCCCGTTCTTCTATAGTCGACATATTAATTAAATATTTCATTAATTTAATCAAATGGTCATATCCTAATTCTTCTAGAGTCATCCAACTAATTAAATAGATTGCCTATTTAATTAACTCTCAGTTGCCAATCCCTCTAGGTAAATTAATTAATCTAAACCTCAATCCCATTTAATTAAATAAACCTGTAGCTATTTAATTAAATAACCCCTTTTCCTATATTTTGAATTATAATAATTCAAAATTCAAATTCCAACCCCATGCACTTGCCTATCCCTAAGAATCCCACTTGCACCTCAAATCCCATCTTAATTAGATAAATACCTCATTTATCTAATTAACCCTCATCCCCTCTCTAACCCCATCCACTTGCCAAGTCCTAGCCTACCCACTTTCCCCCTAGTTAATCCTACCACTAGGCTAATCTCCCTCTAATCATGTGCACATTCCTAAGTATAATGGTTAGGGAAGCAGAGTCAAACTTTGCAATTCTCATCCCAATCCTCAACCAAAGTTGCCATTAAAGCCCCTCATTAATGAATTTGACTTTGGGGTTGAGACATAAATGACCTTTATGGCAAGTCTCTTTCAATCCCCCTCAACCACACTAAGGTTGACATCTGGTCACTTCCCATTAATGCGGGGAACCTTGACCTCCTCAACACTCAAGCCCATATCTCTCCCATATCCTTAATCCTTCATTCATTCAATCCATTATTCAATCTCTCACTTGTACAAATTTATGCAAAATTTGAGAAACTAGCCATACTTGTGAAAATCCTTTGAAAGCCATTTTCAAGTTCTTCTCCCAAGCTTGAGAAAATATGCAATATCTTGTTACTGTTATGTTGTTGATGCTGTTGAAATCGTGAGCATACATACAATCATACTATCTTAGACAAATCATTGCATCAAAGAGGCTACAATAAGGTTTATTATGACTTTGCTTTCTTGTTGTTTGTTTCTCTTTTTGTCTAGTCATGTATGTTGCACTGTATTTGAGTATGTTTATTAGTTATATGTATTATGTTAGTATATGTTTCCTTGCACACATTCTTGTACACCCGGTGGGACCAACTTCACGGGTTCGAAACTAACATTTTTGTTGTTCTTAACACTTGTTGAAGCTTGTAGGTCTCGTAAGCATTTACACGTGGTTTAGCGGATACGCCTCAGAAATTTTACTCGCATTAGGGCCCGTTTGGACGCAGGCATATCGGCCGCTATTCCCAAATTACGAATTTAGAATTTGAAATCCATTGTTTGTGGTCGACATGCACGGATGGAATTGGAATTTCAATATGCCAATTTTGCCAAAAAAATGGGCATACCATCTTCCACTTGAAAAGGTGGAATTGGAATATCGGGCTCGCATGCCGGTTTCTGAATGCCAATTTTGAAAGGTCGTCGGGTCCGCGTGGGTGTTGGTATAATTTTTGACATCCGCTTTTTATACCAACATTTTCACATCCAACGACATTATTTCCTTCATCCGTGTGAGTGCCTTGCATGAAACCCTAACCCTTGGTCTTTTATGCTTACGAGAGCTTGTTCATTTTGGTCCGTCGGATGCAACGGCCAATTTCTCAGAATCCCCACTGGTTCGGAGAGGTAAGTATTACATTGTTTAAATTCCATTTGATGCAGAGCGCTTTACAGCTTCAGCTTGGTTAGGGCCAACTAAGTTACACAAATTAGTTCAACTAATATTTGTAGACTTACTGTTTGTGTATCCTTAGTTCAGGAAAGTATCCTAACAATAACTCACTAAAGAATTTGTCTCAGTTTTCTAGTATCCCTTTTAACTCCTTACTAGGAATCAACACTTTGTGTTTGATTAAATCCCTATGACTGGACTGCCTTACTTTATAACTTATTTCCAAATACCCACAATTTTCAGATACTCTGTTTTCCCGCTAATTCCACAGTTGTAAAACTCTTTCTAATAGTTGATTGTTACCAGACACCAACATTCCTCCTCGAATCCTTTAACTACTCACAGGAACTCACCTCTACAGTTGATCAGGCTGGAAATGGTTCAACTGGAGTTTAAAAGACTAGGCAAACTGTTAATGTTTGGCAATCTCAACCATTACCATAACAGGTTCTGTACCCACCGATTCCCTACTGCTGTCTTTTCTCCTTCACAACATTTCTTGTTACACATTTGTTTTATTCCTCAACTTTCAACAACTAGACTTACTGCTCTGTATTTCGGTTTCTAGTGTAGAAATACACTATTAC
>MU227190.1:1252101-1337040 GCA_018584345.1 Thuja plicata | reverse complement strand
AAATATTCAAAATCGCATACAAATGAAATAAAATAAGTATTCAAAAACAAAATAAAATATTATAATATTATTTTATTGCAAAAATAAAATAAATATTCAAAAACACGAACAAAATGTGAAAAGCATCATAACATTTGAAAAAATCACAAATTGTTATAAAGAAATTAAAAGCAAATTCTCATTCAGTGCATATTCCAATTCCAAAATGCAGCACCCAAACGCGGAAAATACATCTTCTCGGTCATCTTCCAGGTGCGTCCAAACGGGTCAAACACATATTCCGGATATCATTTTGAGGATATGATATTCCAGAATTGCAACATATTCCAGAATTGACTATATCCGGCATTCCGTATGCCTGCGTCCAAACGGGCCCTTAGCGAATTCGTCAAAAAATTCAATCACACTTTCCAAATTTTTTGCGGAAGTGCTCTACGAAACAAAAAATATGCTCTGTAATGCAGCAAATTCGTTGTTTAGTAGATACGCTGTGCAAAATAGAGGATACACCCTGATATCCTGCAGATTCACCTTGAGGGATCTGGTTGTTGTGTCATCTCTAAAAATCAACAGATACGCCTCAAGCATATCTGTCATTATTTGTTCAACAAATACACTGAATCATATCCACAATGGTAATCAATTGACACAGGTTTTATATATTTTAGCAAATGCGCTCTGCAAATCAGCAGATGCGCTCTACGAAATAACAAATAAGCCTTTTATGCATTTTCCAGAATTGTCTTGATAACCCTTTTTGCTAATTTGCTAACTTTTCTTGTTTGCGGGCTATTTTGTTTCCAAGGAAGGTTTCTTATACTTGCCAAAAACCCTATAAATATTTAACAAGTATATTTTTCAGGACCGTCGAAGAGAAGGGGAATTTATTTAACTAGATTAATCAATGAATTGTGTTTGTTTAGTATAGGAACAATTCATTTAGTGCTATAAAAATAAAAAAATCTCTTTTTGATATGTTTAGTGTGATAAACACATTTTTGTCGCTTTAGAGGACCTACTTCCTAAGCAGCCTAAAAGGTGAAGTTAGAGGGATGATCCAAGGGATAATAAGTTTAAGGCCAAGCCATTCTTAGTCGCTATATAAAATTAGTGAGGCTAAAATGTCATACTACTGGTGTTAATTACATACCCATGTCAAATTCCCTAGTACGTGTGTTCTATAGGAAGGAAACCTCCTGGTAATAGGGAGAGAGCATGCTTGGTCGTCTATATGAGAGCCCAAATTAAAAACCCTTGTTATAGTTTGACAAAACTTGTATTTTCTGGTGTAGAAGGAAGATGCCCCACACTTTTGCGGTTCATAGTAGAGATAATGGTTCCTTGGGAATTTGTGACCCAAGAAATTTGAAGTTTGGTGTGTCTAAGAAGTGAGTGCATTTTAAGGAGAAGCATGTGCCTCCAAACTTATAAGTTATCCACTTTGAATAAGCGTAGTTGGAATTTATTCCAAGTGGGGGTGCAATAAATAATATCTTTTCCACCTTAGTTGTAAGCGTTCTTGGTTATGGAACTATTTTTTGTGCTTGTAACACATATCTTTAGTTAGAACAAAGTCAGTTCACATTAGCATCAGTCAAAGTCCTAGTCTTCTAGATACACTTTGATGTTGTACAAATGTGCATCATTCTTTGATGATGTTGAATATACTTAGCGTTATCACTATTCATGCTATTCAGTGGATTTTCTTGGTTCAACGAATTTTCTATCTAATTCAGCAGATACACAGTCATTCAGAAAATATGCCATTTTTGTCGTCCTAAAAATATGCTTAGAAAGAAAATTGAGGTCAAGTCATAGCCAATTCTCAATTTTTTTTGTGGATTTATCACCTGCTTTAGCAAATACGCCATCCAAAAACATAGATACACTTTATGTTCTTGGCAGGTACATGCTCATAATCTCATAGATACACCTTGTAAAACCTCAGATACGTCATTCCATAGATACGCTCTGTGAAACCTTAGATAGGTCATCCCATAGATACACTATGTTATCTCACAGATACCACCCTTTGATCAACAGTTTGTCACAAAAATCACCATCTAGAAGATTTTCCTTTTCATGAAAGAATCATTATAATCTTTCCAATTCAAAAATCCATAGATACGCTCTATGAAACATCAGATACGTTGATCCATAGATATGCTTTATGAAACCTTAGATACATTGTTCCACAAATACGCTCTATGAAACCTTAGATATGTTGTTTCACAGATTTTCCGCATAATCTCCTAGATACGCCAAATTTCTGGTCAGTTTTCTATTCTAGCAGATATGCTCTATCCTTTAGCAAATACACTTTGCACCTTGACAGACCTATCTCATCCACAGTATTCTAAGAACACGTGTTTTAGCATCATCCTTGATCCACAAAAAAATCTCTTCTTGTGAACAAAGTCTTGTATCCTTTTCACGTTTGCATTAGTTTCACATCATCCACATCCTCCATATTATATTGATTAGAATCCCTCAACACTATTCAAATCAAATCCAAAATCACCATCAACCAAATCAAAACATTTTCTGTGCTTGACCTCATATCCTTGAGTTTCCACACATATCTTTATCCAACATCAGCTCACAACTCACTTTCAGACTTGTCTCGTCTAAAGTAGCTTATCTGTCATTGTTTCCATATCACTTCGATTCAAAGGTTCAGTTCACTTCGATTATCCTATAGCATAGGGTCATTTGTATTTCTTATAGTTACTATCCTATCCATTTGAATTAACACTAGTTGTTTCAACTCGTGCCCGAGCATTAGGAAATCTTTGGTTTAACACACCCCATCATCTTACATTCGTCAGTTACCATCATATAGTTGTAGTTACTCTTAGAGAATTTTTTTACACATAACATTTTTCATTTCCCATACATTGTAGGTCACACATTTCATGCCATCGTAGACTCGTTCGAAAAAGTGAAAGGAAATGGATCCTAATCTACTCACTAGTTCTTCATCTGGCTCTTGGCCTGATCCTAATAATTACATGATACCCTTTGACCCCTGTAGTCAAGTCTATCCTGAGGGGGGCTTGGTTTACTAGCCTAAAGTTCCTACTCTTGACACCATGGAAGATTTTATGAATCAACTCAGTCACGTAGCCATGGTTAGTGCCATCACAGGCCAAAATCATTGTACCATTATTGCTACTGTTGCCCGTGAAGGCACTCTTGTCCCACCCAAGCTCTCTCCATTTAACCCAAATCATCCTTTGCATGTCCCATGTGCCATAATCATAATATCATAGAGGGAATCATCGACCCTAGTCTAAGATCCACCCAACTCGCCACATCCATAACCCTATTAATCCATCCATTTGTCACTCAATCCATAGTGCACATTATGGCACAACAAACCCCCTTTTGATCACTGGGGTTCCATCCATCAACCCATCACAAATATTCTCTTCATAACCACTCCAACAAGCTGACACCCAGGCTGCACAACATACAGTCACACAATGAGCTTCCACCCATCAAAAAATTGCACAACCAACAACCACATAATAGGTTTCCATGTAGGCACCGCTGCCACCTTTCCCTCCTCCACCATAACAACCACCCTGATAGTTCACTATGGGAACACCACCCATGGGGCCATTAAACCAATTTTTAGTCTCTCCACTCCTTATGGTTACTACAAATCCATTATCCATTCTTTGAAGCAATGCCTCTTCCTAATTTCCACCATCCATACAGCCACAACAACCCATACAGCCACAACAGGTTGGATCTGTTTCTCAAGCATACTTCACCCAACAACCCACCTTTACAATACAAGGTCCTCAGGCTACACATGCAGCCTCACCATCCACCTGGCACAAATTGCAAGCGTAACATCATTCTATGGGTGATCTAAAACAATCACACCCCGCCAACCCTTTTACCTCTCGGTTTGCTATATAATTTGCAACATAATTCACTCAACCTTAGCAACAAACCACATTTGCTCCTACATTTTCAATTACTTGGTAATGCCTTCATCCATTGTCACTCAAATTATGCCACCCCCACAATAGGAAAACCCAATGCCCGCCCCCATAAACTATCTTGCATCTCCTCCTAGAGCCACAGACACCCAATGCACTTACCATTTGCTAGTAGTGCTACCACATATCCAAACTACATGATCCAAACATACACTCATCTCGCTTACCAAAAATCACAACAATAACAATAACTACCTTTCTACCAACAACAATTGCATCCTCTGCAGGCTTACCCAACTCAACAATAAACACACGTACTTTCCCCTCAGTATTCCACCCAAAATCCTTCGCAGTAAACATTGCATCTGCTTACGCTGCTGCACAATATCCTTATCAAACTCCACAACATCCCTATCAAAACCCCACTTATTCCAACCCAGTACCATCCAACCCATACCAGGTGTTTGGATCCAACATAATGGGTGTACCCACTCCACAACCTATTAATATTGAATGAGAAGAAATGAAGAACACTCTCAAAGAGCTAAGAGCGGGCACAAAAACCAATACCTTCAAGTTCAAAGAGGTTTTTTCCTATCCTTTTGTTAGATCCATCACAACAATACCCTTCCCTAAGCACTTAGAGACACCCAAATTTGACAAATATAGAGGGAGGGTGACCCTATCAACCATGTTAAAGAGTTCTACATGGTTTGTCAAGAGGTGGCCTACAATGATAACTATCTCATGCGTCTCTTTCCCAACAGTCCAGGGGGACAAGCCTAAAATGGTTTTAAAAGATCCCATATGGCACAATTAGCACCTTTCAGAGTTGTCCAAACAATTTGTGGCACTGTATGCACATTAGGTGGAGAATGAAATTTCTCTACTTGACCTTTGTAATGCCAAACAAAAGGGTGGAAAAACCTTGGCTGACTACCTCCAAAGGTGGCAAACCATATCCACATGATTTCCATACAAACCCCTTGAGAAACACTTGGCTAAAATCTTTATTGATAATATACATCCCAAAATGGCCCACTACATGTGTATGAATTGTATCCATACCTGCAAGGACATCCGAGAGAAAGGGTTAGATATCAAAAAGGGCCTTTTAGACAAAGTTGTTATCAAGCATTACAAGGAAACTCATAATGACAATCCTAGTAATGATCATCCACACTACTAGAATAAGACCAAGAATGTTGTAAGTGGCAGGGATATTGACAAAAAACCCATGCAAGTTGTTATTAAGGCCCCTAAACCACCACTACCTATCTCTTAGTTGATGGCCAATCAAATGAACACTATCTCTATCCCCCAGGTACAACCTAAACCTCGCATCTGGAATAACCAAAAGCGTACATTCACCCCTTTAGGTGATCCATTGGATGTTATCTTTCACAGAATGACCAAGGACAATATGATTGTTTATCCAAAAACTCAACCCTTTGATGAGTCTTCTCCTAAACCTGCATGGTATAAGGAGAATGATTATTGTGATTACCATAATGTTAAAGGACACACCACCATAAAATGCATGAAGCTGAAGCATTACATCCAAGATCTAATAGATTGTGAGGATATAAAAGTTGAACCTCCACCATGAGATTCGCCAAATGAAAACCTACAAATCTATCAAAATGTGTTCCCTAAACATGACACAGGCAAAGGCCCAACCAACACTAACTAAAAGCGACCAAACCAAGGAAATAGAAAACAAGGTGACCGTGGTGACAGTAAAGAATATGCAAATGCTTATATCAATTATGACAATCTGGTCAGATGTGTCACCTAGTTTGAGCCTTTTGTTGGCATGATTCGTGTTATAGGACTAGATAACTAATGCACAATCACTACACGATGAGGAAGAATATCCATTGTTGGTGCTTCTACCACACCTTCCTCCATTACACAATATAACCTTTTGGAATACCTTGGGAACACGCATGCACAAATCTCTATCTTAGATCTCCTCCGTACATCACCTATCCATCAAAAGGTCCTCACAAAAGACTTAAAAGATTCATGTGTCCTAGGAAAAATTGATCCTACACACTTCCAAGCCCTTGCAGGCCACCTATCAACATCTTGTGGCCTATCTTTCAAACCATCTGACATGTCATTTTTTTCCCAAGATCATAACCTTCCACTTCACGTCACTTTCATGGTCAAATCCTTTGCAGTCAAGCGATTCATGATAAATAATGGCTCAAACCTAAATTTGTGTACTTTAAAGTTTGTAACATAGGCAGGGTACACTGAGGATTATCTAGCACAACAAGTCATCACCATCAAGGCATACGATAACCTAGAATGTACCTCTGAGGGTACTATTTGACTGCCCATTCAAGTGGGCCCAACAATGAAAAAAAGGTATGCCATGTTGTTGATCTTGATCTTCCATTTAACATCCTCCTCGGTCGCCCATGGATGCATTCCATGAAGGTCATTCCTCCACATTCCATCAGTGCATTAAATTCCCTTGCAATAATAGTGAAGTCACTATTCATGCTGACCCTTAACCTTTCACATACTGTCGTGTGTTAGAGGCTTGATTCCCCCATTCAACCAATTGTCCTAGAGTTGACATTGGCACCTTTGTTGCTAGCTCTTCCTGCTCACACAATGATCCTGCAACTATACTTACATCCGCCCTTTCCACTGTCAAGATTAACAACAAAGGTTGTGGAGAATGAAATCTATCCAATATATTTATAATAGGGTCATTGCCCCTTGATCACCACACTCAAGGACATTCATCCTATCAAGATCAAACAAAACAAAAGGAACCCCGACTCAAGAAAATTGAGAATTAAACATTCCTTTCTAGTGGGAACTTAAATGAGGATAAAATGGAGGTAGAAATAAACAGATGGTTGTACCAAGAGGCTCCACCTCTTGATAACACACTCCTTGACTACTTGAAGGAAAAAAATCAAGGTAGCAGTTTAGGCTATGAAGAAAATGGCATGAAGGATCCTCTTGAGTCTACTACATGACCAAGAAACCAAGGTCTTGGATTTGGCCTAACCCCGTATAGGGGCACCAACGTGACTGAGTGTACCTTCTTAAATGTCCCAGGTGAAATCATTAAGGTTGAAGACATTTCTAAAGAGGAAGTTAAGAGATCCTATGATGATATATTTAGTGATGAATCCTTTTTAGGAGACTACATGCTTCACCAAATCTCCATCAATTTCATTGACCTTCCACTCATACATCCCAAACTCATAAACTCAGATCAACCAAGTGTCACTCACATTGATGTTTTCGAAAGTGAATATGCGCTCCCAAAATTTATGCGAGAAACATAAAGAAAACAAGATTGGGGCATGATTCTATAGATGTCTACAAATTGGACCCCCGTGCATATTTAGGGGAAGAGGAGATCCTTAGTTGAAATTTTGAAAAATAAAAACTAAAAACATGAGTCTCCTAGTGAAAACCCCTCTGGGGCACTTCTTGACTCTAAAAAAGTAAAGATAAAGGACACATCCTCTAGTGAAAACCTCTCTGAGGTGATAGAGGATGAGGACTCTCCTCTTCCTCTTATTCATGATTATCAGCCAGAGAAGTCATCCATTCTAATTGAAGAGACCAAGCCTGTCAACCTAGGGATAAAAGAATGTCCACGAATCACATACATTGAAACTTCAGTGTCAGAGGTCAAAGAAATAGATTTTGAGTCCCTCCTCAAGGAGGCCTCTATCAAATTTGCATGGTCTTATGCTCACACACTTGGGCTAGACCCCAATGTGGTAGTCCATTATCTCTCAGTTGATCCAAAGGTTAAACCAGTTAAGCATAAGCTCCAAAAAATGCACCCAAAAGTTTTCGCATTGGTCAAAGCAGAGCTTGAGAAATTGTTAGATGCTAAGTTCATTCAAGCTATTGACTAGTCTGAGTGGATTTACAACATGGTGTCAGTGCCATCAGGTGATATCAAAATATGTACACACAATTTAGATATCTTAACAAGGCTTGTCCTAAGGATGATTTTCCATTACCAAACATAGACATGGTAGTGGACCTTACAGATAGACAAAAGATGTTGTCACTCATGGACAGTTTCTCTAGCTACAATTAGATACGTACTGCAGAATAATATTAGTATAATACAATATTCAAAACCCCATTGCTTGGCTAAACAATTATCTTAGAAACCCATAGCATTAGACTACTTATTTTAGGATTGGGCACCCTAAATGGTTGCTAATTAGATCATTCAGTCTCATTTAATTATCGACCATGGATGTAAAGTTAGAATGACATCTGCAAAGTATATGCTTCAAACTCTCTTGATTCTCATGGCTAAACCTATTAAATTAAAATACATTAAGCTTCAGGAAATCTATGATAACTCAAATAAATGCTCTTACTCTAGGAAAATAGTAATCACAAATAGGAAATATTCTACCCGCCTATGCTGCAGGAGCAATCTACTAGTTCTGATACTAGTGGTTGTAGGAACAAAAAAGTTCTATTTTACTCCTCTAAAAACATGGAAATGATTTCTACTCTAACAAAGGAATTCACTCACCAAGTGGCCCCCTTGGATGAGTGAATAGAAGCACAATCAAGATAACAGAATTGAACTCAACTTGTGCATTCTATTCATTCATGAAAAATGCACTTGGATAAATAAAACAATATTACAATTGTATCAGCTTCTATTCAGAAAATAACAAATAACTCGACTAAATCCAAAGAGTTACAATATTCATATTATTTAAAGGAAATCTAAAACTAATCCCTAAATCTAAGATCACTCCATTAATGAGGATTGTTACAGATACATAATGCTTCATAACAAAAATATCAGTCATAGAGAATAAGTCTTCCCAGAATATAGTACATGGTGCCTGTAGATCCACGTGCTTCTTTTAATAGGAAATTGAATTGACTTTTTCTTCACATGAAGATCTTGCAGCAACGCCTTAACTTACTTCAACTACTTTCTCAACCTCTTCAACATGATGTCGTCTTTGCAACAATGACTTGCTTTTGACTTCTTCAGTATCACAATGTTGATCTTGAATTCGCTGTGACTGATCCCTACAAAATGATTAATGCACACACAACCTCTGAGACATACATATTTTCATCATTAATATTAGGAAAGAAGTGTTAGGTTCTAATTAATACTCTTGCAAGGAACATGGCTATAGGAAGGAAACTACCCACAAACATAGCTAAAATTGGATCATTCATTAGCATATAACTACTACATCTTATCATTTCATCCATCAGTTTCAGGCAAATATACTATGTTCCCTTATCATCCACTTTACTACTTATGTCATTACACATACAAAATATACATATAAAACCCTAAGTTTAAGTATCTGTTCTGCAGTAAACTGTTGGAAAGAAAATAAAAAGCATTGAAAAGATGGCCTTTAAAGAGGTTCATCATTCCCCCCAACTGTCCTATTGCTGGTCCCTAGGAATCATGAAGCTGCGTATCCTGGACCGTAGCCTTAGGTCATTGGAAATATTTTCTCATGAATCATCAACAACATAGTTAAAATACCCATGATTTTCCCAGATTCTTTCCCACCTCTGCACTTCTTTAGCCATGTCATGTTCTTTTGCATTTTCATTTACTGCTAACAAAGACTACAAGAGAATAGGCGGTTGGAACCTTAATGGAATCCAGTAATTACGCAGTGTCCTACCCAACATTATATACCATGGAACTCAGCGGGTGGAAAGAGTCAGGTTCTGTGGAGAATGAGGTTCACAAACCTTTAGATCATGTGACATCCTTACCCATCTATTCCTAGAAGCAATGATTTTAGCCTCAATATTATGTGACGAGTGTTGTTCCTAGTATGAATATGCTTGCTCTCTGACTAGATAGACCTTGCTGGCTCCACTTGGGTTCATAGTGGCTAAGAGCCAGTTAAGAAGAGTTCGTCTGGAATGCTGAACTTTAGGCCTCATCAGCAAGGGTGTATCTATTTCACTATTTTTATATGGAAAGGCCCGATGTTCAGTGCTTATCTCATTCTGCATCCAAGACATCACTACTCTTAACTGAACATCTCCACATACAATAGTGAATTCCAGTCCCTGTCATCTGGTACAACAAGATTATGTAAATACAATTCACATAACAATTTTTTTATAGACATGGGAGCTGACTGAAATGCATCACCCTATCATCTGGTACAACAAGATTATGTAAATACAATTCACATAACAATTTTTTTTATAGACATGGGAGCTGACTAAAATGCATTATAGAATTCATGAGGTGTTGAAACAAAAGGATTCAGTCCTTCTACACTCCGGTTAATTTAAAATTAACAAACTATTCCTTAATGAACAGAGCATAGACTGGAGATGGTGACCTGCATGCCATAGATTCAGGAATCAATTCAGTGATCTTCTTAACCCTTCTTTCCAACACTGCAATCTGATCTATTTTCTGATCTAATTAATGAGCTTGCTCATCAATGGTTCTTTTCAACTTTTGTTTTTCTAATTTCCATTGTGCCCTTTCCCATACAAAATTTTGGTACAAGCTCAACCCTGCAACTAATGGTGTAGATAAGTCTGGAGGTGGCATGGGTCCCTGATTAAGGATATCAATCCATCCTGGTGCAGGTTGAGGAGTATTTACTACCTCATTCTAAGTGGAAGTCTCCCCTTTCCATACAACAAGAGTTTTTATTGCCTTATCCTCTTGACAGGATTCAGCTGCTTTAGCTAGTGTATCTAACCCATCCTTGCTTATTTGTTCTAACAACTTTTCAACAACATCCTCATTAATTGTAGGCAATTCATCACCAGGTAGGTTTTTCTGAATTATCAACATTATCTTTCCCAATAGAGCCATCATAAAATTCCTTTGCCTCCTGAAAATTCCTTTCCACAATTAATTTGATTAAACAATGATGGGAAACATACTGAAATTTTCCTGATTGAACTAGAGAAGCTTGCTTTTTCACAATGTTAAATAAAAAGCTAGGTAGATTTACCGGTATATTTTCATGGCGAAGGGCACTCAAGATCTTGAAATGTAGCCTGTAGAGATATTTGTAATGACCTTCACAAGTGAAGTATGATATGATGAACATAGCTAGTTGCATGTACTCTATGGGTAATGATATCCTTGAGGTACCCTGCTTCTTGTCAATGTCTAACCGCGGATCACCATGCAAGGTGAACTGTGCCCTAGCTGAATGTAAATCAATGTCTTTAGACCATTTCTCTCTTTCCTGTGGCATTCTTTTTACCTCTACCACAACATCCTCTATGAACTCAATTCTTAACCCTTTTACCACTGCAAACCCATTATTCAGAGTGTTTAGAAATTGCAGAGCAATTTCTTTGTCAAATCCATTAAGGCTAAGACAGTAATCATGCCACCCTTTCCTTGGAAACTTTTCACAGCTAGCTGGGTCTCCAAGTAGAACTATGTGGTCGGTAGGCTCATGCCTCTGAAGGTCTCCTCCCATTGCTATTAACAAAAATTGTTGTGTAGAGCTCTACAAAAGCTAAAAAAATAGAAATTGTTACGGACTCAAGGTGTTGCAGATGAGAAAATAGGAGATCAAAAATATCATTTACTTCCAAGTAATTAAAAGTGAATGATATTTCATAAATAATTTCATGCGTGTTAAGGCCTGCCACCCTAAACACGTCGCAAAAATATCATCATTAATTGAACTTCAGCTTTTAAAATCTTTTAATTACTTTCAAATCAAATCGTGATGATGCAATCACTGGGTGACACATGGATTCACACATGATGACAGTCATCTTGAAAAGAGAAGAAATAAATTTCATCCTTTACATGCTAATTTTGAAATTTGCAAACAAATATTAAATAATCCCCCCCAACTAAGTTTAAGGCATGGGTCCCACCAGGCCATTGTGTGCAAGAGTATAAAAAGAAAAGAACACTTAATTCTAATAAAATGAATAAAATAATATACGAACGAAGGTATGTGTCACTAACCTATGAAGTGTTGTAGGATGAGTGTTCTGATATGCAACATGCACTGATGGAGTGATAAAATGGTATGGAAGAACATGGTAGAGAGAGGAGGTGAGGTGGATTTTATTATGGAGAAATTATTTCACAGGAAGTGAAATGTTTATTATGGAATCATTGATAAAAATCAAGGATTAGTGGAAACTTGGGTGGAAGACCTAGATGTTGCTGCTACATGAGTGTTGTTGTCATCGCTATGCTAGAACTGCTACAGAAAGTCTTCGCGACTTATGGGCTTGTGGTAGATCTTGAGGCAATGTCCATTGACAAGCAGTTTGAATTGCACAGGATCAATGGTGGAAAGCTGAACTGCTACGTTATAAAAAAATGAGATTATTTCATAAGGTTTAAGCCATCGAGTCTGAAATTTGCCTGGGGTATGCTGGTAGTGTGAGTCATAAAGCAGGGCCCAATCACCAATGGAAAATTTCTTGTCCTTGATGAATCTATCATGCCACTTCTTTCACTATTTCTGAATCAATGATGTACTATGAAGTGTAGACTTTTGATACTCATCTAGTCCATTAAGTTGTAGGAGCATGTCTTCTTGTGCCCTGGTAAGGTTAATGTCTAATTCCAATGCTGTCTTGAGAGTCTTGTGTTGAAACTCAATAGGCATAGATGCATATTTTCCATAAACCAGTTCAAAAGGAGTAAAACCAGTTGTTTTCCAAGTTGTTCGGTAAGCTCAAATGGCTTGAGGAAGAAGGGTAGCCCAGTCCTTCTTGTGAACAACAACTATTTTAGTCAAGATTGATTCAATCTCCCTATTTTTTTTATCTCTGCCTGCCCATTGGCCTGAGGATGGTATGAGGAATATTTACCATGCCTCACTGTGTACTCATGCATCAACTCAACAATAAGATTAGAAGTAAATTGTACACCTTGATCTGTTACTATCTCACGAGGTACACCAAAGCTGGTAAAGATATATTCATATAGAAATTTGGCTACCTTATGATCTCTAGCATGCCTCATTGCTTTGGATTCTACCCATTTTGTTGCATAATTAGTGCATACTAAGATATATGACTTACTGGGAGAAGATGGCTTGATAGGTCCAACGAAATTGATACCCCATTTGTCAAGTAGTGTCACCACTACCTGAGGCTGTAAGGGAATTTCATCTAACTTGGTTGGGTGCCCCATATGCTAGCATCGGTCATAGTTCCTAGCATGCTTAGCTGCATCTTTATGTAGGGTTGGCCAATAGTATCTTGTTGTCAAGATCTTGTATGATGTCCTCTTTCCTGCAAAGTGGCCACTACACGGCTCATCATGACAGGCCCGAAGGATTTCATAAGTCTCATATTCACAAACACATCTTTGAGTGACCTGATCAAGACCTGTGTAGAACATAAATCCTAAGATCCATGAAAATTTGAAGCTTTTCTCAACCAAAAGTGTACGCTCTCTTGGCGAGAAATGAGGTGGTGTCCTTCCTATAGCAAGGTAGTTGGCGATATCAGCATATCATAGATTGTAAGTGTCAATAGAGAAGAGGTGCTCATTAGGGAAGTTGTCATCAATTGCTGCAGGATCATCTGGAACTTGTGATCTAGATAAGAAATTAGCCACCACATTAGCCTTACCTAGTTTATCAATGATTGTTACATCAAACTCCTGCATGAGGAGTAACCATCTTGCTAACCTACTAGATATGACATGCTTGTTCATTAAGTATTTGATTGCTGAATGATCAGTGTATACAAATACTTTATAACCAGTAATGTAATGTCTAAATTTATTAAGTGTATAGATTACCGCTAGTAATTCCTTTTCAGTAACAGTATAGTTTAGTTCAACACCTTGTAGGTTCTTACTAATATAATAAATAGCATGCTCAACTGTACCTTCCTTTTTTCCTAGCACTACCCCAATGGCATAGTTAGATGCATCCGTGTGAATATGAAAGGGTAGCTTCTAGTCAGGTCCTCTAAGAATAGGTGTTTGTGTTAGAACATCTTTTAGCTACTGAAATGACAGTTCATAGTCAGCTGTCCATTCAAATTCAGCTTCTTTCTTCAACATGGTATACAATGGGGCTGCAAGTTGGCTGAAGTCCTTAATGAATCTCCTATAGTATCTAGCATGACCAAGAAAAATTTGGACATCCTTCTTCTTGAATAGAGTTGGAAGCATAGTGATGACTGCACTCTTCGCAGGATCAACTTGGATGCCAAAGGATGAGAGGTAATGCCCTAAGACAACTCCCTCTTCCATCATCATGTAGCACTTCTCACTGTTAAGGGAGAAGTTATATTCCTGACATCTTTTAAGAACTTTCTCCAAGTTAGCATGAGCCTCCTCAAATGTGGTTCCATATGCAGTGAAGTCATCCATGTATATTTCAACACAGTCAGGAAAAATGTCAGTGAAGATACTGATTACCGCCCGTTGAAAAGTTGTAGGTGCATTGCACAATCCAAATGGTAAGACAAAATAAGAAAATGTTCACCATGGATAGGTGAATGTTATCTTATCCTAATATTTAGGTGATATCTGGATTTGGTTGTAGCCACTGAAGCCATCTAGAAATGAAAAATACTTTTTACCAGCAAGGTTGTAAAGTACTTGGTCAATAAAAAGTAATGGAAAGTGGTATTTCTTATTGGTATTATTGAGCTCCCTATAGTCTACACAAACTCTCCATTTCCCCCCCTTTTTTGGAGCAATTACTAAAGGAGAGACCCACAACCTGTCAAAAATTGGATATATAAAGCCACTTTAAGGAGTTTTTGCAACTCGGTCTTCACTATATCTCTTAGAGTAGGGTTAATTCTTCTTTGAGATTGTCTTATTGGTTTGGACTCAGGACTAATATAAATCTTATGGGTACAAATCTTTTGGTTCAACCCCTTCATGTCAGTATAGTCCCATGCAAAGGCTTGTTGACTATCTTTCAAAAGTTGGATAAGACTGGCCATCTAAGACTTGGTGAGGGTCTTATTGACATTCAACTCTTTTCCTAAGGCAATTTCTACTCTTTTAACTTTATCCAGCATCATAAATTCTGTAAATGAGGGTGACTTGATCTCATGTGGTAATAAGGTATGAAGGTAATTAGGTGCTACAAGAAAATTAGGTAGGTTCTACTTGGGCAGTATGGTTTGGAGGGAACAGTTAGGCACATGTTAAGAGGATGCATCAGAGCCATACTGATTGGTAAGAATTGCCACTAGTATGTCATCTTCCTCTTGGGATACCATAAATGGATCTCTGCTAATAACCATGAGTTTTTGCATTTAATTCACCTCAAGGGAAGCATCACCTAGGTTTGGCCAGATAACTTGGTCAAGTTCAGCTTGGGGCTTGGTTGGAGGATACAGGGTTAATTTCTTGGTATGGATCCCATCAGATATTGTCATTTTTCCTGAGCAACATGCAATGCAAGTATCTGTTGTGGCTAGCCAAGTCCTTTCTAAGATTAATGGATATCCTCCTAGTGTGGCTTTGGGGGACAGGATTATGAAATCTGAGGGGTAATCCAAGGAATCAAGTGTGATAACAATGTCCTCCACCATGCCATCTAGCTTCACTATGGAATTTTAAGCTAACTGGAGTAGTGTAGGTGTTTCCCTTAAACCAATGATACTAAGTCTTAAAAAAACTTCCATAGCCTTCACATTGATGGATTCCCCTAAATCAATCAAGACATTCTATATTTGTATACCATTAATATGAATGGTAACCACTGGGCTTCCTAGATCAGAGTATTTAGGCATCAATACTTCACTGAGCATGAGATCAGAAAGTTGCCCAAGAACATGGATAGTGTCGGGATCTTTCCTCTTTCTACCAGGGTGCTTAATATAGGCTTCCTTGATTTCTTTATTATAGATGGGAATTTCTTTGAGGGAATCTAAAAAAGGTATTTGGACAGTCATTTGTTTAAGTTGGTCAATCAAATCGGCTGCAGTAGGGTTTTCTTTTGAGGGTGCTGTTTGAACCAATCTCTATGGATAAGGTGGATTTTTCAAAATTGGAGTAGATTGCGGAATAGGTGGAGCAACAGTGGGTTGATTCTCAGTTATTTACTCAACATCAAAA
This sequence comes from Thuja plicata, assembly GCA_018584345.1. Taxonomy (NCBI): domain Eukaryota; kingdom Viridiplantae; phylum Streptophyta; class Pinopsida; order Cupressales; family Cupressaceae; genus Thuja; species Thuja plicata. Next base: position 1,321,029 of record MU227190.1, on the reverse strand, counting down.
ACTTCAGTTATTATAGGCTCCTTAGGTGCAGAAAATGTTGTTCCTGATCTTAAGTGAATATCATTCACTTGCAAGGAATAAGCTTGTTGCTTGTTATTAGGATTTGGAGTTGGTTGTGCAGGCAGTTGTGTTGGCTTTTGATGATTATTATTGGCTGTAGGAGGTGGAAGGATAATATCTTGTTGCTGAGGTGGAGGCATAATAACTTGTTGTTGATTAGGCTGATTGGGTCCCCACTGAGGTTTCTATTTCTAGTTACCATGTAGTTGCCATTGGTTATTCTGTTGTGGCTGTTGATATTGGTTAAATTGTTGTTGGTATGGGTTAAATGGAGGTTGTTTCTGATATTTTTGGTTATACTGTGGTTGTTGGTTAGACCAGTTATAATACCAATTCTATCCTTGAGGGCCAAAATTCTGAGGGTTTTGGTTTTTCCATTGACTACTATTATTATAACCAAAATTATTTAGGGGGTCTTGAGGCATATCTTGTCTTTGAGCCCATGGTCACCTTTGAGAAATGTAGAAAACCTCTCCATTCTCCTCATCTATAGCTTTAAACTCTGTGGGCATTGAAGTAGTGTCCACATGTGCAACTATTTTTCACTTACAGTTCCTTTTCTTCTTTCTGCACTGAGAGAAGAATTCAGCTAGCATAGCTTCTACATCCTCCTTCTTCCTTCATGCTTGCATGTTGTCCAATTGAGTAGCAACGTCATTGATGATGTCTTGTTTAAAGTCAGACAAAAGATTGGACAACTCCAATTTAGATACTCCTGAAACATTGGACTTATGAGGCAAATCTCTTATTCCTCTCCCTTTCTTCATAGTAGCCCTTGAACAGTTCAAACATATGTTCTTTATGTCAACTCAGTTATTCTGAGTGATGTCTTCGCCTTACATAAGGTCTAAGGCCTCAATGCTTCCATCATTTACACCTTTTAAGAAAATATATTTTGTGACTCATTCAACTGATGTTGAGTGTTGCGCTGTAGGTTAAACATAAACCTTGAGACATAGTCTTCCAAGGTCTCATCTTCCTTTTGTGACATTTTTAAAATGCCATCTCCCTTCAAATATTGACCCCTATAGTACTCTTTGTATTTAGAAAGAAACATATTTCTCATTGCATCCCAATCAGCTATAGCATTAGCACCCAAGCCCAAGAACCATCTTAGAGCAGCCTCCTTAAGAGTAGATTGAAACAATTTCAGCTTATGGGCGTCAATTGTGTAATCATAGATTCTACAGAGGATATCAAACTCAAAAAGGAAGGTTTCGAGGTCTTCAGTGATGAGGCCATAAAATTTGGGAAGTGCAGAGGCATGCATGTTTTTAAAATTATAATTACCATGCTGAGGAGGAATGGGGAAAGGAAAGGTAGGCTGAGCCATCCTTGGGGGAGGACCTAGTTGTTGCGGTTGATAGATAAGAAGATCTAATGGGTTGTCTTGATACTCAGGTTTGTCAAACAGGTCATGCAAATGTAGTGATCCTTCCGAGGATGACGACGAAGATATATCTCTTTGGGAATCAACAAATGGATTTTTCAATGGTTTTTATTCTTCATTCTCAACTCGAGGTTCCTCTGGTTCAGGATTAAAAATATCAAATGGTTCAACCTGGTTATTATTAGGAAGGAATCTCCCACGAGGGTCTCTTCTTCTACGCATAAAAGGATTACTTGAAACTCAGTCCTAAATTATGAAAACTGGGAACATGAACACCAAAGTAAGTTTGAACTAACACCATCCCCGACAGCGGTGCCAAAAATGCTTGGCTAAACAATTTTCCTAGAAACCCATAGCATTAGACTTCTTATTTCAGGATTGGACACCCTAAATGGTTGCTAATTAGATCATTCAGTCTCATTTAATTATCAAGCAAGGACGTAAACTTGGAATAGCATCTATAAAGTATATGCTTCGAACTCTCTTGATTCTCATGGCTAAACCTATGAAATTGAAATGTATTAAGCTTCAATAAATCTATGCTAACTCAAATAAATTCTCTTACTCTAGGAAAATAGTAATCACAGATAGGAACTACTCTACCCGCCTATGCTGCAGGAACAGTCTACTAGTTCTGTTACTAGTGGCTGCAGGAACAACAAAGTTCTATTTTACTCCTCTAAAAACATGGAAATGATTTCTACTCTAACAAAGGAATTCACTCACCAAGTGGACCCCCTTGGATGAGTGAATAGAAACACAATCAAGATAACAGAATTGAACTCAACTTGTGCATTCTATTCATTCATGGAAAATACACTTGGATAAATAAAATAGTATTACAATTATATCAGCTTCTATTTATAAAATAACAACTAACTTGACTAACTCCAAAGAGTTACAATAGTCATCTTATTTAAAGGAAATCTACAACTACTCCCTAAATCTAAGATCACTTCATTAATGAGGATCGTTACAGATACATAATGCTTCATAATAGAAATATCAGTCATAGAGAATAAGTCTTCCCAAAATATAGTACGTGGTGCCTCTAGATCCACATGCTACTTTTAACAGGAAACTGAATTGACTCGTTCTTCACACGAAGATCTTGCAGCAACGCCTTAAATTACTTCAATTTCTTGCTCGACCTCTTCAACATGATGATGTCTTTGCAACAAGGGCTAGCTTTTGACTTCTTCAGCATCACAATACTGATCTTGAATTTGCCACGACTGATCTCTGAAAATGGTTAATGCACACACAACCTCCGAGACATACATATTTTCATCATTAATATAAGGAAAGAAGTGTTAGGTTCTAATTAATACTCTTGCAAGGAACATGACTACAAGAAGGAAACTACCCATAAACATAGCAGAGGAAATAAGATAATTCATTAGCATATAACTACTACATCTTATCATTTCATCCATCAGTTTCAAGAAAATATACTATGTTCCCTTATCATCCACTTTACTACTTATGTCCTTACACATACAAAATATACATATAAAACCATAAGCTTAAGTATCTGTTCTGCAAGTAAACTGATGGAAAGAAAATAAAAAGCATTTGAAAAGATGGCCTTTAAAGAGGCTCATCACCCATGGGGTACCTTCTTCTACAATGTCATGCCCTTTGGTCTAAAGAATGTCGGGGTTACCTATCAGAGAGCCATGACTTCCATCTTCCATGACATGATCCATAAGATCCTTGAAGATTACGTGGATGACATTCTAGGGAAATCAAGTTCAAGAAGTGATCACCTCAAAATCCTTGAATGTATATTCAGTTGACTCCAAATGTATTAGCTAAGGCTCAACCCAAATAAGTGTGTCTTCAGAGTTACATGAGGTAAACTCTTGGGTTTCATTTTATCATGAGGAGGTATAGAGATAGACCCCAAGAAGGCCAAGGACATAATAGAAATGCCTCCCCCAAGGAATCTCAAGCATATCCATAGGCTACAAGGAAAGCTCCAATCTGTATGTATGTTCATCTCATAGCTTGACAATAAATGTCAACCCTTCACTCATCTACTTTGCAAAGAAGCTACTTTCAAATGAGACCCTCATTGTTGAAATGGTTTTGAAAAGAACAAGGAATACCTGGAAAACCCACCAATTCTCATGTCTCCTATTCCACGGATACCCCTCATACTATACATATTAGCTACTACAATGACATTGGGGACACTTCTTGCTCAACATAATGATAACTAAAAAAGAAACTCATCTACTACATAAGTTGCACACTTGTGGGCTATGAGCTCAATTATTATCCCATGGAAAAGGCATGCCTTGAAGTGGTCTTTACCTATCAAAAAATTTGACATTATATGCTAATTCATGCAGTCAATCTCATATCTAAAGTTGATCCACTCAAGTACTTACTCTCGTGTACAACTCTTACAAGCCGCATTGCTAAATGGGTTATGCTTATGATCAAGTTTGATATCCAATATGTGGACAAAAATTCAATTAAAGGACATGTCATTGTAGATCAGTTGGTTGAAGTACCCTTGGTGGATGTATATCCCCTAATAATGGAATATCTTGATGAACACCACTGCATGGTCGAAGAACAACCTACTTGGAAATTATACTTTTATGGTTCATATACATCTCATGAATTGGGGACAGGGATCCTTTTTGTCACCCCTCAAGGTGACTTTATCCCTAAGGTATTTAATCTATGCTTCCCTTGTACCAAAAAAATTTCAGAGTACGAGGCTCTCATATCTAGGCTCAACAAAATAATCCAATGGAACATCACAGAGATATAGGTGTTTGAAGATTCACAAATTATCATTAAACAAGTCATGGATGAGTTTGAAACAAAATATGACAGGCTACTGCCATACAAGGAAATGGTGGACCCAATGAAATAAGAGTTTAAATAGGTTCCTTGATTGGAGAACAAGGAAGCTGATGCTATGACCACCATTGGCTCACTTCTAGATATCCCACAGGATGCACCAGGATATGAGTTCTTAGTCGAGCAACTCCACACTCCCGCTTATGAGATCATTATTTCTAAAACTATGTGCATCTTGGTTGGTCCAAAGTCCCCATGGTACCATGAAATCTATGCCCACTTAAAGGATGGTACCATATCCTCCCACCTCACTCATTCCCAACAATAAAATCTTATTCATTGTTCATCCCATTATATCATTATCGCCAACACCCTATATTGTCAAGGTTTTCACAATGTATTCTCTTGATGTTTAGACACTAACAAAGCTTCCCTAATATTACAAGAGGTTCACATAGGAACCTGTGGTGCCCACATGAGTGGTATGGTTTTAGCCAAATAATTTCTTTGAGTAGGATACTAGTATCCTACTATCGAACAAGACGCATGTGAATTTGTAATGAAATGCCTACCATGTTAGCAACATACAAATATTGTCCATGCCCTAGAACAAGAATTACAAACCATTGCACCTCCATGGACCTTCTCATGTTGGGGATTTGACCTTTTTGGTAAGATAACCCCCCTCTCATCTAATGGACACAAGTACATTATCACTACAACAAAATACTTCACAAAGTGGGTTGGAGCAATTCTGCTGACTCTCACTACATGCGTCCAAATTTCCAAGCTCATCCTCTATCATATCATTTTACGCTTTGGCATTCCCTCCATCATTTTCAAAGATCATATTACACCATGTAGAAACCAACATATGGATGATCTATGTGAACATTTCCATATACACCACTGCTATTCTAGTCCATATTACCCAAAAGGTAACGACCAAGCTAAGGCAACCAACAAAACCATCCTAAAAATCCTTAAAAAGGTTGTCAATGATTCTGGTCATGACTTGCACCTCCAAATTAATCCCACCCTTTGGGCATACCATACCTCCATCCATACCCCTACTAGAACTAATCAGTATTATCTTGTATATGGTGCCAACACCATCTTACCAATTGAGGTTGAGTTTCCCTCCCTACGTGTTTCACTCAAAAATGTAGTCATTGATGAAGACTATCACGTGACATGCCTCACACAGCCAGATCTAGTAAATGAACAAAGAAAAAATGCCTATGATCACCTAGTTTCTTACCAAAATAGGATCAAGAGGATCTATAATAAGAAAAAATATCCTTGCCACTTTCAAGTGGGAAATTTGGTCCTTAGAGAGAATTAGAAGGTACAACCCAACCATGAGAAACAGGGAAAATTTAAACCAAATTGTCTTGGCCCCTATGTAATCACAACAAACTATGACTCAAGGGAATATTAGTTGTCAAATCCAGAAGGTGAACCATTGAATGATCCTCTAAATATAATTCATTTGAAGCGGTTCTATGACTGATTCATGTAGTGTACCCCACTTTAAAAAAAAAAGTCCTAAAAAGATACAAAAAAAAGAGTAAAGAAATATAAGCGTCCAATAGTGAAAACTTGGAAATCAGGCACCTAGGATAAGTATATACGGTGTAAAAATGGAACAAGCACCATGTGTAGAGGGCCTTGTCATTATCTTTTAGGTCCTTGTTTCAATTGAATCCTCCTTCATCCCCATAGACATCTCCATCCATCAACAATCATCCCCACCCCATCACATATCCATCCTTACCCATATTTCTTGGGTGTTCCATTATCACATGTGTACGTTGTATATTGCACTACTATCCCAATCCATGAGCTTTGTACCTAATTGGTTGTATATAGCATTGGATCCCTTTTTGGTCCTATATAGTTATCTTTGGTGTGACTCCACATCGGCTTCCTTCTACATAGTGTCCTTAGGTCCCGCCTTTCAAGTCGTGTGTCATCAAGATCTTTATCCCCTTTCAACTGACACTTCACAAAACATCTTTGAGTTTTTTTGTCATATTGGTCATCCTAGTATCCTTTTGTCAATAGAACTAATCCAACATTCATCCAATCATCTGTCTTTGTAGGATGTATCCTTTCTCAAATTAGACAACATTAGTCCTATCCATCTGTCACCCTTTGGAAAAAGATATTTGGGACAATAATTTTGGTATTGATTTCTTTTTTTATCTTTGTTTATCTTTGTTTTGAGATTCTTCATTTACCTCCTCAAAGTTGCCATGATCATTTATATCATGGTGCATTGTGAATGGTTAAACTTGGGGCAAGGTCTTGATATTTTTTTTTCGAGTCAATTAGATATGACACTTGCATTTTTAATGTGTGATCCTCATGGTCACATGGTGCACTTGGGAAATATTGTTTTCTTGTGGGTTCCCCAGCATCATATCCATCTTGTTTCCTTTGTGATTCATGGATGATGCTGGGGAAATCCTTTCATGTTTGTTATGTCAGTCCATGCAATGTCTACGATCGTGCCTTGGTTCTTTATACCTCGGCAAGTCCCCGATAGTGCTAAAGAAAATTAAGTGCTCACTACATAAAAACTCCCTTTTAGGGTTCTCTTTCTCAATATTTTCTCCCATCTTTAATAACCCATAATATTTCATTTTCATCTGTCTACCTATCTTCCCTAATCCTTATAGTTATGAATGTGCATGTGTCATGAGTTATTCCTTTTCCTAGTTGGATTTTTTTGTGTGTGACTTGATGAGTTCATTTGCATTATCACATAAGTTCATTAACATTTGCATCACATTTAGGTTCATTTCCATTACATTATCCTATTTATCATTTATTTGCATTAAATTTAATACATCAGATTGCATCATATCTAGATCCTAAAATGTAAACATAGAATCATAACCAATGAATCCAAATATTACATCACATCATGCATACCTATACATTATTCCATATCAATGTTACCGTAATATAAAGATAATCATAAAAGCATCACATCCTGCATAAAATCACAGTATATATAAGTATCCATCATAAGAAATACATATCATTATAAAGCATCCATAGATCACCATTGAATGCCCATCATATATATATATATATATATATATAAGGGTCTGAAAAGACTCAGGAAAAATAAACAAGTAGATCACATCAAAATAATCATGTATACATCATATGTCATATACATCTCATTCTTTGCATGTACATGAGCTCAAAAAGTCTCTCAAAACAAGGCTATAACTAGCCCCTCTTTGGAGTCACTCCAGTCACCTCCTTTGTTGATATCGGTACCTATGCCCCTATGTCCATATTTGTCCTCCATCACCCCCTAACTCCATAGATCTCTCTGCAAGTGCTTGGTCATATCTCTCATCCTCTATCCCTTTAATCCCTGCTAAGAGGCCCCTTGATGGATCTACATCATGTCTCTTGTCAACTGTGGCCCTTCTCTCTACCCCTCGAGTAACCTCCCTATCATCATCCTCAGATCTAGTTGACCATCCTGGAAACCCCAGGCTATCCCCTAATCTAACTGTCACCCCCTGAATCACCCCTCTTGTTCTCAGTTATGTGGGTACCAATAGTGGCTCTATAACCTATCCATACCTGCAATGAGAAGTGATACTCCTCTCTAAATTATTGCTTCTCCTGGTAGATCACCCACTGCTATTAGATGATCTGCCACTCTTGCTAGATCCCCCACTCCGGTTTGATCTCTCAATCCTGTTGAGTCTCACCAATGGTGTGTATGTTTGTCTCCTATTAGCTAGCGCTGAAAGCTCATAATCTTCCCTATACCATGCTGCCTCTCCCCTCAGCTCCTCTATTTTCTCTGACTTCTCTACAATCAAGGCTTCCATCCTCTCACTCGTCCCTTCTGTAGCTCTTTCCCCTCACATGACCTCATATCTCTTCCTCTCAATATCCTCCATCTGTCTCATCATGAGCTCCATATGTGAAGCTCCCCTCCATTATGAAGCCTCCATAGCATCTCTCTCTCTCTCTCTCTCTCTCTCAATCCCCAACCATATGGGAATTTTCATTATAGTATTATGCAAGATAGGGCCACAATCTACATTTCTATAAGTGAACCCTAAAACCACACTTATTCCCTATATAATTATCACAATTAACTGCGTTAGAAGATTCCAAAAAGTAAAATTTTCTCCTTCTTCCTTCCATATTGAAGCTTGAGTCCTGATGGCCCAACTTTTGCAAACCATAACTTGTGAACCATTGAGTAAATAGGCTATTATGACCCCATTTTAGAAGCCTCTTGAAGCACTCTGTAGCCTTTAGTTAGGGAAGAGCTAACTGATCAAACTTTTGTTGGAAATGAGTTGATTAAATGAGAGGGGAGGGGTGAATCAGTTACCAAAAAAATAAATCCAAGTCCCTTAGATGTCTTAATCAAACTTATCACTCTTGCTCGGTTAATAAAGATATTCTTCAGTTACTCAGTTAACAAAGAAAATCTTAAGACACTAACTGTGATTATCCTTTAGTGATTAAATGTAGAAACATAAAGCATAGAAAAAATAACATGTACACAAATAACACCAAGATTTAACGTGGAAACCCAATTTGGGAAAAACCACCAATTGCAAATAGTTACTATTTTTCACCCTTGTGAAGTGAGCCCTGTTAGGAGCCAACACTATTAAGGTTACAATACACATGATTAGGTGTGACCTTGTTAAAGGATTTAATCACCCAGTAAGGAGTGGCCTTGTTAGAGGTATTCAAACACTTCAATGTAGAAATGTCACCTTGTGAGAGGTTTATAAAAAATTGTTAAGTCTACTATGTAAAGAGATTTTGATCACTGCTACAATTATTAGAGAGTAACAATGGATTGACCTATTTGATGAAGCAATTGTCTTTTCTGATTCAGATCTCTATGTCTAGCTTTAAACTGGATTCTCACTTATCAAATATTCTATTGCAACTCTGTATGTTCTGTCCTTAATCAGAATCCCATTCGATTTCACCTTCGCTCTTCATATCATAAACTCACACACATCTTACACATTCAATCCAAACTTGACCTGATATATAAATATGATAAGCCTTGTCAAGTCGGCTTGAATAACCTTCCAAATAAATAATAAAACTTAAACATATAACTAATTAAACATAAAATGTAAACTGTTGTTAGTCGACTGACACTAAATGCATAACTCGATCAACACTGTAATCCTTCAACAGTTGACTGTTACTGTAATGCCTAAGTGACTCGGTTAGAACTAAAAATCACTTTGGTCTTCTTCAATTCCTGAGAGAACATGGCATACACAGACTGTGCTTGGATAGGATTAGACATTCGTGTAAACATCACTACATTTGTGTAAACATCAATGACAATACACAATTAAATAATTGTCATCAATAATTTCCCTCTTTGGAATTGATGGCAACACAACATGTCATAATACAAAGAATTATAGAGAAACATTAACAAGAATAAAATTTTATTAATGTCCTTAGCTTCATTCTGATCCTCATACAAAAAACTCCCTCTGTCTTCACAATCACTGAAATACAAATTTCACCCTCTTACATCATTCTGCATTTCTGATAAAATTTATCCCTTAATAATCTTTCCTTTAATAATTTTGTTGGCATGAGATCAATACATCAATAATCTCTCCCTCTTTGAAAACCAATGCCAAAGACACCATCCAATACACATCCAATGAAGTTGTAATGTACCTATTTGTATTGATTCATATGCAATGAGCTCTGACAATTTGCATCAACATGTTAAATATGTTTTGTAGCTCGGTTGATGCATCACTAATCTATCCATTAGTGAGCCTTAGTTAGGGGAATCACCTCTAGCTTTCATCTAATATACAAAAATGCATCCTTAGGTAATGGTTTTGTGAATATATATTCAATTTGTTCTTTAGTATTCACATATTGCAACCCTACTTCCTTGTCCTGAACCAATTCTCTCACGAAATGATACTTTATTTCTATATGCTTAGTCTTAGTATGCATCACAGGGTTTTTTGAAATTTTAATTGCACTATTGTTGTCATAGTAGATAATAAATGGTTCTTTGGTTTCCTCCTTCATAATTGACAACAACTATTTGAACCATATGATATTTGAACAATTTACTGCTGTAGCAACATACTCTACCTCTGCTGTAGACCAAGAGATGCAATTCTATTTCTTGCTGGTCCAAGAGACTAACCTCTTACCAAGGAATAATGCTCCACCACTTGTTCTCTTTCTTTCATCAACACCTCCTGCCCAATCAACATCAATACAAGTATTCAAATCAAAGTTTCCTCCTTTCTTATACCATAATTCATACTCTTTAGTACCCTTAAGATATCTCAGAATCCTTTTGATATCCATCAAATGATTCTCTCTAGAATTAGCTGAAAACCTTGCAACACTACCAACTTCTAATGCAATATCATGTCTAGTGTGAACAACATATTGGAGTTTACCAATCATGGATATGTAGGTAGTTTGATTTACCTACTTTGAAGCATCATCCTTAGAGAACTTATGTCCAGTAGACATAGGTATCCCAACTAGTCTGGAATCTTCCATTCCAAATTTCTTCAATATCTCTTTGATGTATTTAGAGTGAGTAATGTAGATACTATCCTTCATCTAAAATGGTTGTCAGATCTTAAGCATTTAAGTTTCTTTCCTGTTTCCTTCTCAACTCTGGCAAGGTACTACTTAAACTCCTAAAAGCTTCTGATTTTTCTTTGAGAAACATAACAGTCATCATTCTAGAATGGTCATCAACAAATAGAATGAAATACTTCTCACCTATGTAAGTTGTTGTTCCAATCGGTCCACACAAATCAATATGCACTAACTCCAAGACTTCTTCTGTATTTTAATTCTTTCTCTTGTAACTAGTTTTGCCCATCTTCCCAATTTGACATTGTTTGCATATTGCTAATTCAAGTTTCTTCAGAACAGGAATACCTCTTACTCTTTTATTCTTGCTTATGTTGACCAGGTTATCAAAATTCACATGACACAACCTTTTATGCCATAACCAACTTTATTATACTTGTGCAATAAAACATAAAATTTCAGTGAGATCAAGATAGAATAGATTACCTTTTGTTTGCCTACCAGTTCCAACTAGGTTTCCCTTACCATCCAGGAGCTTGGCCTTACCATTCATGAATTCTACCTTGAAACTAATGTTATTCAGTTGTGCCACACTTAGTAGATTATGCCTTAGTCCTTCAACCCAATAAGCATTATCACATTTGATTCCTTCTGTTAGAGAAATACAACCTTTACCTTTCACATAGCAAGGTTCATCATTCCCAAAATTGACACTCCCACCATCATAGTGCTTAAGATGTTCAAATTTAGTTTTATCACTAGTCATGTGGTGAGATCAACCACTATCAATTATCCATGTCTCATTCTTGCTAATATGAGAGTAAAGTGCAGTATTTTCATTATCTTCATTGTCTGACTCATCCTTAGTAGCAATGTAAACCATTTCATCTTCATCTTCATCACTATCACAATCTTTTGCAATATAACATGATTTCTTACCTTTGTCCTTGTAGCTTTTGTAATTCTTGAAATCCTTCTTTCCTTTGTACTTGTTGAAATTTTTCTCATCTTTGTCTTCTTTGTTTGGACACTTAGCAACAATGTGACCAACCTCATTACATGAAAACAAAATCAACAATATTCTTCCTTTGTACTTTCCTTTGGCAGCTCTCTTTGCAAGTAATTCTTCAATAATTTCTAGATCTTCATCATCAGAATCATCATCACTATCACTATCAATCTATTTTCCTTTTGTGTTTCTATCCATATTACCAAGGTTTAATTTAGCTTTGAATGCAGACTCAAAATTGCTAGGATTAGGAGAATAATTGTCAAAATTGTCCAACTCAAAAGTTGTTAGCCTTCTAACCAATGCATCAAGAGTTATATCATTACTGCACCTCATCTCTTGAATAGCTGAAACTCTAATTGCATAGATAGGAAGTAAAGTTCTCAATACCTTACTAACCACTATTTTGTCTTCAATTGTTCCATCGACAGCTCTGATGGCACTGACACTTTTCATGATTCTTTCACTGTATTTTGTAATGTCTTCTCCTTCTTTCATTTTCATCTAATCAAAATGTCCTTTGAGACTTTCTTCTTTGGATCTCTTTACATTTTCATCTCCTCCATTTATGTCATGTAGTCTCTTCCACATATCATAGGCAGTAGGATAGTCCTTGACTTCATCAAATTTAGAATAGCTAAGTGAAAAAACTATATCAATCATCATTATGTTGTGATTCTTCATGTCCATCATCTGATCCATAGACATAGGTCTCAGCGGTTCCACTTACTTGTGATCTAAGAATTTTAAACTAGTGTCTCCAATAGTAGATAGATGTAGCCTCATCAAATCTTTCCATGCAGTGAATTTTTCTTTGTTAAGCTTGTGGATCTCCCTTCTGTAAGACATCTCTGATCTTTAGCTTAGGCCTTGAAACCTTTCCTGAAAGCACCAAATGCTCTGATACCAATTGTTGGAAATGAGTTAAGTAACTGAGAGGGGAGGGGTGAATCAACTACCACAAAAACATATCCAATTCCCTTAGATGTGTTAATCAAACTTATCATTGTTGCTCGGTTAATAAAGATATTCTTTTGTTACACGGTTAACATAGAAAATCTTAAGGTATTAAATATGATTATCCTTTAGTGATTAAATGTAGAAACATAAAGCATAGAGAAAATAACATGTACACAAATAACACCAAGATTTAACATGGAAACTCAATTTGGGAAAAACCACCAATTGCAACTAGTTACTATTTTTCACTCTTTTGAAGTGAGCCCTGTTAGGAGCCAACCCTGTTAAAGGTTACAATGCACAATGTTAGGTGTGACCCTGTTAAAGGATTTAATCACCCTGTAAGGAGTGGCCTTGTTAGAGGTCTTCAAACACTTAAATGTAGAAATGTCACCTTGTGAGAGGATTTACAAAAGACTGTTAAGTCTACTCTGTAAAGATATTTTGATCACTACTACAATTGTTAGAGAGTAACAATGGATTGACTTGTTTGACGAAGCAACTATCTATTCTGATTTAGATCTCTGTGTCTGGCTTTAAACTGGATCCTCACTGATCAAATATTTTATTGCATCTCTGTATGTTCTGTCCTTAATCAGAATCCCATCCAATTTCGCCTTCACTCTTTATATCATAAACTCACACACATCTTACACATTCAATCCAAACTTGACCTTATATATATATGATAAGCCTTGTCAAGTCAGTGTGAATAACCTTCCAAATAAATAATAAAAATTAAGTCTGTCGACTGTATATAACTAATTAAACATAAAATGTAAACTGCTGTTAGTTGGGTGACACTAAATGTATAACTTGATGAACACTGTAATCCTTCAATGCTCGACTGCTACTGTAATGCCCGAGTGAACTCGATTAAAATTGAAAATAACTTTAGTCTTCTTCAATGCCCGAGAGAACATGACATACACTGACTGTGCTTGGATAGGATTGGACATTTGTGTAAACATTACTACATTTGTGTAAACATCAATAAAAATACATAATTGAATAATTGTCATCAACAAATTTTGGCCTGTTTCAGAGCCTCTAAGGCCTTCAAAAATATGCTCAAAGTTTTTGTACCACCCCACCAAAATAAAAAATTCAATATCTTCAAAACCAGACTTGATCTTTCCCTGAAAATTTACCAACATGCTTATATATCCAAAATAAACCTTTAGGGAAGAAATTGGAATGATCTATGCTCAAATGAATAATTTACTAAAATATTACACTTGCCAAAAATAGTAACCCTATGCAAAATAGCCCTTATTGAAAAATGAGACAATATTTTTGGGTGATGCAAGATTGCTCTTACACCCTAGATCCTCTTGCATCAGACACTCAGGGTAATTTAAGAAGTGACCTTGTCACATCTCAAGTGTGCAGAAGAAAACCAAGGTGGTCAACCTTTTCCTTTGATATACATGATGAAATTTCAACATGTTGTCCTTTCCATTTGACCAAGTATTCTATATATGGTCTATTTCTTGTGGTTCTACCCACATGACTATCCAAGATATCATCTATCTCTTCTATAGCTGAAATAGGTGCTAGAATATTATAATTCACCTTCCATACTGCCTTCATGATACTCTATCAAATTTTAACTATTGAACATAGTTGAAATATTAAGTTCACTAGGAAACTCTACTTCATAAGCATTTCCTAAATCATGCTTCTTCAAAATTTTGCATGGCCCAGATTTCTTCATCTTCAACTTATTGTATGTTCCCACTAGAAATATCTCCTTTCTAAAATGAACCATAACTTCATCTCCAATCTGAAATTTCTTATGTCTCCTTTTCTTATCTTCCTTAACCTAGTACAAAATATTCATTTTATTAATATGCTTCCTCACCTCTTCATGTGAATTATTCAAGTGTTATGAAAATTCTTTAGCTTCAACACTACTCTTTTCTTCATTGTCCAACTTCCTTAATTCTAAAGCATTTCTAAGACTATTTCCATATATAATCTAGAATGATAATTTACCGGTTCTCTTATTGATCAAATTATCCTATGAAAATTATTCCTATGGTAAATAAAATCTCACCCCTTTGGTTTTTTACCAACCAAGCATCTCAAAAAATTTCACAAACTCATGTTGACCACTTCCATCTGTCCATCAGTCTGTGGATGGTGCACTGAGATGAACTTCAATCTATCTTTAGCTTTTTCCATAATATCCTCCAAAAATACCCAACAAACTTAGTGTCCTGATCTGAACTATGCTCTTTAGTAGACCATGTAGTCTCACCACTTCTCTAAGAAATAATTCTGCCACATGAAAAAAATCATTAATCTTTCTACAAGGAATGAAATATTCCATATTCAAGAACCTGTCTACTACAAAAAAAATGGAATCATGCCATCTTTGAGACCTTTGTAAACCAAGTGTAAAGTCCATACTAATATCCTCCCATGGCCTCTCTGGTATAGTTAATGGCTGATATTACCGTGTATTCTACCTGGTTCGTTTTTCCATTCGACATATTCAACAACTCTAGACAAGATTCTTAACAGCTTGTTGCAATTGGCCAATAATAATTCTCACTAACCAAAGAATTCATTTTATCTCGACCAAAGTGCCCAACCAATCCTCCACTATTATTTTCTTTTATTAGGTCATCCCTCATGGAACTATTTGGAGTGCACAATTGGATATCTTTGAATAAAATTCCATCTTGGACTATAAAATCCAACCATTTGGTCCTATCTAGAGTAACAAGTTTTGTGCAAGTTCTCCAAACCTCACAAAAATTAGGATCCTCAGGATACAAACTCTTGAGTTCCTGGAAAACAACAACTTCAATCTGCATCTCTGTCAGCAAACTCAGCCTCCTACTTAGGGCATCTGTAACACTATTATACTTTCCACTTCTGTGCTTCAAGACAAAAGTGTAACTCTGCAAAACTCAACCCATTTTAAATGCCTTTGATTCAACTTTCCTTCGCTATTCAATTGATGTAAATCTTGATGACTAGTAAAAAAAGCAAAATCTTTAGGAAAAATATAATCTCTCCACTTCCTCAATGCCTTAACTATAGCATAAAACTGCTGATCATAAACATAATATTTTCTTTTGGAATCATTCAACTTCTCACTAAAATAAGCAATGAGTTTACCATCCTAACTCAAAATAGGTCCAATGGCATTGCCACTAGCATCACAACTTACTTGAACTACCTTATTAAAATATGGGATTTACAAAACAAGTTGCTCTGTAACTTTTCTCTTTAACAAATCAAAACCCTTTTCTGCTCCTGTAGTCCACTTAAACTCCTTTCTATCCCCTCTCATAGTTTTAGTTAAGGGTCCACATATACTACTAAAATTTCTGATAAAATTTCTTTAAAAACTAGCCAAAATATGAAAATATCTTACCTTGCTAGCACTCCTTGGAGTAGGCCATTTGAGGACAACCTTCACTTTCTCTAGGTCCATTTTAAAACCATCTGCTGAGACAAAAAAATACTAGGTACACGAACTCCTTCACAAAACTGCATTTCTTCAGGTTAAGCAATAAATTTTCTTCCTTTAACTTCTCAAAGACCCTACAAATGTTATGAGTTCATTACTTATCCCAAAGGGCATGAATAAGCACTCATACAAGATCTCCTTTATCTTGGAGGATGTCTTCCATTCATCCCCTTCTCTAATATGGACTTGGTGATATCCACTCTTTAGGTCTATCTTTGTGAAGAACTCTGCTCCACTCAAGCAATCCTTAATGTCATCCATCATTGGAAAGGGAAATACATACTTGATAGTAATCTTATTGATAGCCTGAGAATCTATACACATCCTCTACTCTCCATTTTTATTTGGTGCTAGTACTTCTGGTACAACACACGTGCTCAAATTCTCTCTAATTAATCCCCTCTGCAATAATTATTGAACTTGTCTATTCAGTTCTTCACTCCCCACTAGATTTATTCTATGTGCTAACTTATTTGGAAAACTACCTCCAGGAATCAAGTCCATTTGATGAATAATATTTCTTATTGGTGGAAATTCATCAAGTAAATTACCAGAACAATAACATGAAACTCATCCAACAAATCTGCAAATTCCACATGCACATATTCTACTTCCTCTTTATCAACTCTTGGAATTAAATCAAAAAAGATATGTCCATACTTCATGCCTTATATAAAACTCCTTCCATCAACTAAACATAGTCTTGCATTACTACATACCTTTCCTTCTGTTTCCTTCAGTGACTTTAACTTGTGTTGAACTCCATCCTTTGTCAAAGAATAGGTATTTGCATACCCATCATGTACTACATGGCGATCAAATTTCCATGGTATCCCTAACAACATATGACAAACATCCATAGGCATAATATCACATAATACCTCATCATGATAGTTTCCAATTTTTAACTTTACCATAAATTCTTCATTGACCAAAGCCTCGTGATCCTTCTACAACCAAGAAATCCAGTAGGTATTCAGATATTTTCTTCTCTATAAATTCAATTTATCAACCATTTCCTCTTAAAAAAGGTTATTAGTACTACCACTATAAATAATGACATTGCATAATTTACCATTACACTTACACCTTGTTTGAAACAAATTATTCATTTTCTCAGGTTCCTTCTCATCGTTTAGCAAGGCTCTTCTAGTAACAAGGACTTCTCCTCTTTTAACATCTTCAGAATGTGATATTTCAACATATTCATCTACATGTGAAACTTGTGTAGTGTTTTATGGTCTTCTATTTGTTATCCCTTGATGTTGAGGACACCCATAAGCTCTATGTCCTTCTTCTCTATAATGGAAACACGTCCCACAAAAACCTCCTCTTCTTGGTCATGCCTCTTCCTCTTCCACTCTGATCTCTATTGTTTTGATTGAAAGGGTGATAAAAATTATTTCCCCTCTGATTCTTACTACCACTAGAGTCACCATTTGTCTTCTAATATTCATTTTTTCCTCCATAAGACCATCCACAAGGATTTCCACCACAAACTCTTCCATTTTGTTTTCTTTCAAACTTCTTGTTAACTTTTTTCTTCTACCTTCAAAGAAAATTGATATGCATCTTCAATGGTATACATTCTTACCATTATAAAATCTTTTTGAATACTCAGCCTCAACCCATTTATGTAAAAGGAACCTTCTCCTTGTTGCCTTTAGAATGACCCATTCTAATAAGGACTCGATAGAACTCTTCTAATATTCCTGCACAAATCTTTCTGCTTGCTTCAACCCTTGCATTTTCTTCTTTAAAGCAAGCTCATAATAAATAGGAATGAATTGTTTCTTCAAATTTTCTACCATTTTATCCCATATTATTATCTTCTCCTTCCCTCTTCTATTTCTCTCCATCTAAACCTCTTTCCACCAATTTTTAGCATGATCTTTCAACTTGCCCTTTTTGATTTGACCCTTTCAGGATCTTCTATTTCCTCAAACTCAAAGTAATCCTCCATATCATTGATCCAATCTATCAAGTCTTATGGATTAATCTTTATAGAAAATGTAGAAACCTCAATTTTTGGTTTGTTTTCAATCTTAGAAATAACCCTAAAAAACCTAGCTTCATTAGGATCTCTTGTCATTTCTTTCTCTTCTTCAAATTCTCCTTCTTCAGATTCATCCTCACTTGCATCTCTTGCCCTAAAATTGGCTCCTATATGCAGCTCCTCTTGCAATGATTGCACTTGCCTCTGGAGGGCTCTAAAACCCTCTTCTATCACACCCATAACTCTTCCACCGAAGTTCCTTCACAAAGACATTTTCCCGCACTTATCTCTCAGACCCAAAACCACAGTCCTGGTGGAAATTACCTCATTGTCAGTGATCTGTCTACACACTCAGGAGCTTCTTCTCTGATACCACTTGATGAATGATACTCTCCTTATTCAACCAAACACACTCAACACAACAAGGAAATAAATTGAAAATTGCAAGAACATAACAATGACAAGAACAAAAAACACTTGCTTTCTATTATCTTCAATAAAACTACATGACAATATTTAGAAAATAACATGTTACATCCACATGGGTATTTTTATTACAGTATTCTTTAAGATAGAGCCACAATTTACACTTCTGGAACTAAACCCTAAAACCCCACTTCTTCCCTATATAAGTATCATAATTAACTATTTTAGAAGATTCTAAAATGTAAAGTTTTCTCCCTCTTTCTTTTGTATCAAAACTTGAGTCCTGATGGCTCAACTTTAGAAAACCATAACTTGTGAACTATTGACTCGATTGGCTATTATGACCCCATTTTAGAAACCTCTTGAAGTGCTCTACAACTTAGAAACATCAAAGCGCTATCTGATCAAAGTTTGAACCCCTTTCCGAGACTCTAAGTCCTTCAAATCTAAGCTCAAAGTTTTTGTTCCACCCCACCAAAATAGAACCTCTAGGGAATCAATTGGAACAATTTGTGCTCAAATGAAAAACTTACTAAAAATAGTAAACTTTCCAAAAATAGTAACCCTATCTAGAGATTACCCTTATTTAAAAACTAGACAATATTTTTGGGTGATGATGCAAGATTTCTCTTACACCCTGGATGCTCCTGCATCAAACCTCTATTTCATATTTCTAGATCTAGTGTCTGAATTGAGTCTTTTGCCTGTAATCTATTTTTATGTTCCATTTATCCTATTTTTGATCTACATCTTGCATTTTTTCTTTCAATTTTATACAATCAAATTTCAACTCCTTAGCAAAGGAATCCTTGCATCCTTTTAGTGCTTTATCCTCCTTGAGCCTAGTAGATCAACCTTCCTTCCAATGTGTGAGAGAAATTTATGTGGGAAATTCCTAGTTTTATTATCAATCCTAGTGATTTTCCCTTGCACCTATTTTCTTTCATCACATTTTTGTGAACACTATTTCTTACATTTGATTTTCATGTGTAGAGGTGGTTTGGGTAGTTTTCCTTTTTTATGATAGAATTTGCTAAATTAGATTGGTGTATTATTTCTCATGTCACTACATTTCTTCTTACTTCCATTTATCAATCACATGAAGTAGATAATAGCTTCTTTAATTTCATGTTTCTTGTATTCCTTCATGGTTTCTTGGATGTGTCATCATGAGAATTTACAATATTCTTGCTTCCTACAAATTATTTTTAAGAATTTTTCCATGTTTCTTGTGGCTTTATAATACAATTTTTGATTAAATACATGGAATGTGTTAATCCCATAATAGTCTTTGTGGAAAATGATGAATCTAAAGATAATATTGTTATTAAAAACACTAGCATCTCTCCTAGGTTGTCTTTTATTAATGAGGATAGAAATCACACTCCTAACAATTTCACATTAGAGAGTCCTATATTCTCTTCTCCTAAAGATATCTTGATGCAAGAGATTAAAATTGGTCATTTATGCACTTCTTTATATCCTCTTCCTTCTCCTAGAGATTCTTATCTTTATCAAAGTATTTTCAATAATCCTGATGTGATGCATTTCCTTCATGATTTATCTCGTAAGAAACATTAAGTAAGGATGAAGATCTTGATAAAACTTCTTCCCAATCTAAAGAGGATATGCCTAGTGACAATAGGATTCCTAATCTCCCTAAAGAGATAAATCCTCCTACTTTTACTCCTTATACTATGCATTTACACAAACCTCAAGATGAAATTCCTTCTCCTCAACTAAAGGCTCATTATAATTTAGGTTATGACATTACTTCTCAACAAGGATATAGTGGATAGGGTCTTGGAATTAGAAAACAAAGTATAAAGGTCCATATAGAACCTCCTCCACAAGTCACAAGACATGGTATAGGATCTTTAATCAAGCCAACAATTTTCCTTTTTCCTAAAATCCTCTTGAAAATTATTATTCATAACTAAGAACTCCTTGTTTACAAATTATTTGTTGGTTCTTACACCAAAAGAAAGAAATTTTAATGCCCAATACAACCACTATACTTATAGAAAACAAGAGGAGGTTAAGCCATATCACAAGCCCAAGTACAATAATGCACATCACAAGAAGACCAATGGAACACACCTTCTAAAAATCCCCTCTAGTAAAATCACGTAGTCTAAACCAATGATCTAGGCTCTGATACCAGTTGTTGGTTGTTGTTGCACCAAACTATTGACATGATAATGTCTGATACAAACCACTAGACTTATATAACATAGGAGGTGGTTAAGTCATGTTGTGAACCCAAGCATCTATTGGCAAGTGGTTCATTTAGGAATGTTCTTGAACACTTTAGGGTTGTCATTTATGGTAACACATCTGGTATGGATGGTCGTTTGGTGTCAAACACAGTTCCAGAGTTATAACTTGCAAAATGACTAAGTCCAAAAAGTAGAATTATAGAGTATAGAAGTACAGTTTTGGTCAACGAACATAGTATATGAAGATTGAAGACATGAAAGATTAGGAGAAGCTATTTTGGGATGTATATGACCTCCATTTAAGATCACTTATGTTTTTGTGTTGATCACAGTAAGTTACAATATGTTGAAGACATGCGAAGACATAGTAACATTGATACAGGACACATGTAAGGTTGCGATGATTAAGGGAGTATAATGCAAAGTCCAAACATGCTATGTTGGATTTAAATTAAGGATTACCTATATTTTTTTATTGTATGATATTTTACTTGGTATTTACCTTTTGTATAATTGTTAACTCTATTTTGTGATGCAATGAAAGCTGATTGGACATATAATGATGTATATATAGGAAGATATTTTTGGGAAAGCGATGTAGAAGTATGAAATGTAGTGAATGAGATAGAATGAATGGATGAAAACATATGAATGCATTTTGATGTCAAAATCAGAAAGATGGTGATGTGAGTGATAACTGGAACTACCTAAGCATAGAAGATTCTTGTATTGTTCACTATTGAGAAATCATTGTAACATAATCATATTTATGATTGTATGAGCAGTGGGCTCAGTATACCTTTAACAAGGTTTTTGGATTCCTCTAATAAGGAAATGTGCTAATGTAATAATCAGCTCCTAACATGGCTAGGTCTCCTAAAATGGACATAATACTTTTAGGGCTGTGTCTATGGGGCAAAATATTTGCACTTTTGTTAACACAATATGTTGTTAACAATATATGTTAACAACACCTATGTTATCCTATTGTGTTTGTTTACAAATTACTAACATATGTTAACCCAATAGACTAACATACATGTTATTAACGTATTTTGTTAAAAACATATTGTGTTAACAAAGGTGCAAATATTCTTCCCCGTAGACACGACCACACTTTTAGTACATATTTTTGGGTACCATCTCCACCGGGGTTTTCCCTTGATCAGGGTTTCCTCAAAAAAAAATTCACGGTGTTATGAGTTGTGTGTTTTATGTTTATGTTCTTTTCATTTCAACAATTATTTGGTTAAGTTGGAATTTACTAAGTTAAAGTTTAAAGTGTTGTAATATTGATTCACCCCCCTCTTAGTATTAATTAATGCTAATAATTGGTATCAGAGCTATTGACCCTTGGAGAGAAAGTCGAACATCTTAACAAAGATCAAGATGAATTCTGAAAGTTTGGAAGAAAAATTTGAAGCGTCACTTGAAGACCTTGATAAGGATAAAGTAGAGAATGGTGTCTTGAGATTCAAATTGAGAAGAGATGAGGGTTTCATAAAGAAATTGAAGGAACAAATTGAACTATCCAGGATTTAGAGACAAGATCTCATGGATAAGATAAATGAGGATTCAAACAATGATACTTCAAATTAGATAAACCAACTTGAACAAGAGAAAGATACTTTGAATCTTGATCATGAAACTACTTCCCTTCATATGGATAAAAATATTAAACAAATAAACGATGATAGAAAAAAAATTAAAGAAACCTTAAAAGATGCAAATATTCAGATGGGACAAATGAAGAATGAACTTGATCACTATAGGAACAAGTATCATGCATTAGAGAAATATAATCATATCATAAAAGGAGAACTTGTTGAGGATAATAAACATATTGAAAAACTTCAATCAAGCAATGATAAGATTGATGAGCAAAGAGATAGATAGAAACCTAAAGGAGACATGACTGGAGTTGGCTTCCATGAAGCTGAATGTTCAAAGACCCAGGAAGAAAAATAAGAAGTAAAGACTGATGGAGAAAGACCTACTCTTGAAGAACTTAAAGATAAAATCATACCTTTTAGAGGTAGATGTTTTAGGTGAAAAAAAATTGGACACATGAAGAAAGAATGCAGAGGTAAAGCTGCTTACAAACCCTTTTCAGGATATTGTTTTAATTGTAATGTATTTGGACAAAACAAGGTAGAATGCAGGAAACCTGATCAATCAAGAATCAAGTAATATGGCAATAGGAGGTGGTTAAGTCATGTTGTGAATGATATATTTAACAACAAATAAGATCACATGTTACAAGTTCAATAACTTTGGGTACATTGCAAAGTATTGTAAGTTGCAGGTTAATCATAATAGACCACCTCCTACATGCTACAAATTTCATAATCTAGGACACATAACAAAGTTTTGCATATACAATAGAACTAAGAAAAAAAGTGGTCCTCCACCTATAGATACAAAGAAGAGTATTAGTGATGTTAATAGTATTGCAGAAGAATTTAACAGTCATTTCAGAAAAGAAGAAGATGTAAACAGTGGTAGGGTATGGAAATTGAAGGAATCAAATGAGGAAATGGTTTAGGGAGAGTCAGTAGATGTTATTGAGTCTTCGCCTGATGCCAACATTACCACATAAACCTATTTGGCCAAGCATGGTCTTAGGGGGAGCATTGGAAGGAAACATCAAAAATCTATCTAGCCCATGATTGTGAGGAATAAGCTCTTGCAAGATTAGAGAGAGTATGTGAATATTTTATGGAGCTTACATCTGTGACCACATGGTTTTAAAAATCTATATCCTATGATCGCCAGATTGTTAATTGGCTAGATTATGTGCAAAGATGAGTTTATTGGGAACTGTGTCATTTCTTTACACAATGAAATATAAGGTTAATTGAAATAGCTTTTATGAACATCATTCGAAGAACCTAGCCTAAGGATAACATGGATTTGAGCTAAGAGAAGCAAAGAAGCAAGTTTGTTGAGAATTTGATCAAAGTAAAAACTCAAAGAATCGACAGATAAAGGTATTTAGATCATTTATGAATCTTTGGCTATAGATACTCCGTTGATTTTCAATGTCACCAAAAGGCCTAGGTATAAATTCAAGAAACACTCATTCAAATCAACTGAAGATGATCCCAAAGGTGAATTTTCACAAATAACCTACGATGTTCTACATTTTGAAGACATAAGGGATTACATTCACTATAAGTATGAGTCTCTAGGAGACTTTGAGATCTATAAAGAGATGAAGGACATGATTGGAGTAGATGGTAAGATGAATTATGAGTTCGCACATCTTGAGAACCTTAGTATAAACAAAATAATGAAACTCTATGAATTTGACAAAGAGGAATGGATCAAGATCATTCCGAGAAAAGTTCACGACTAATTCATTTGCCTTGGAGATCAGCCAGTGAAGATTTGTAGTGACTTAATTCATGCTTTAACAGGTTTGGATAACTCTGGTGTTATCCCTATTGTAGAGAGGAACACAAATAAATAAGTGGAAACCCTAACACATTCACAATGGGATAAGAGAGCGATGATAGTTAATGACATATTTTAGCAAGATGTCAGATTGATTTCAAAGATTTTAGGTTATAAAATACATTAAAATAGCTGACCTAACTCAGTATTAGCAGGAGTGATCGTGATGGCATATAGAATGGTGAAAGAAAATGTTAAGTATAACCTTTACGAAGTACTTGCACAATATTTTTTGGAGAATGCAAAGCAAATAAAGAAGGCTAATTCAAAATCATTCAAGTTTGGGTCTCTATTAATACACATGTATATTCATATTGTTCATAGTTTTCTGAGTATGCACCCTAGAGATTGGAAGGACAACGAACTCACTGGAATTCAAATCACACAGAGCTATAGAAGACATAACAATACAAGCTATAGAAGACATAATAATACATGGGTTGATGGTGAATTATTTGGGATGATCAAAATATTGCAGAGACAAATGAAGGAAAGAATGAGGATCCCTAAGGATTTGGTATAAAAATACAAGGATACAATTTGTTTCATGGTTGAAACTGAATTTTTTTTCTTTGAGGTAATACAACCTAGGATGAAGTGGTGTTATCCTCTGGGGTATGAAGTTAGTTCTGAGGTCTTGACCATGCAAGTAATAGAACATATTATATCCTGAGAAATTGATCCATGCAAAGAAAGATGGGGTACCTATGAAGAGAAGTCTCCAAAGATAAGGGAAGAGTAGACTCAAGCTACAAGAAAGAGAAAAATAGAAAATATGGTAGATGATCTAGCAGCCAAGGCTAGTATAAAAAAGGAGGAGATGAAAGAGGTAAGAAAGAAGATGACAAAAAGAGCTTCTAGATTCACAAGCACTACTCCTGCAACCTCTCAACCTTCATAAGTTGAGAAGGTTATTAGTACACCCCTTACTGTGATTAATATACCCAAGAATACACCTACACCACCAAAGAGAACATCACAGGAAGTGAAACTCTTGGAATTTCCTAGAAGGAACACAAGATCCACGAAATAGGACTCTCTTCTTAAGAGACAAATGACATAAATTGAAAATACGAAGGGAGAAGAGAAGAAAATTGAAGAGAAGGGAGAAGAGAAGAAAGTTGAAGAGAAGAGCACTGATGTGAAATAACTCTGGAAGCCTGACATGAAAATACCAGAGAAGAGAATAATTGAGTAGCGAAGGCTTATCTCAGTGATTAGATACTATCAAAGGTATGAGGTATCTGCTAAACTTTTGATTGAAGACATGGTAATAAACCATTTACTTATTTTCAAGAAGAACTTGTTAGAAGTAGAAGACAATATACCAGAGGAACTTTATGAGAAATTAGAAATAAGGAAATAGTTAGCACAGATAGAAGATGAAGAAATCAGAGTACAAGAAGTTGAAGATATGTTACCTATTGTTTCAGTCAAAGAAATGACAAATATACTAAATGCTTTGAACCCTTTGTTTAGAACCAAGTCAAGATCAGTGAAGATAATAGGGATAAAGTATGAAGAAGTTATTAAGGAAACACAGAAGGAAGTTCATAAGATTTTGATGGGAAGTGATACTAAATGCTTTGAACCCTTTTTTTAGAACCAAGTCAAGATCGGTGAATATAATAGGGAGAAAGTATGAAGAAGTTATTAAGGAAACATAGAAGGAAGTTGATAAGATTTTGATGGGAAGTGAACCTAAGAAGTCCTCACCTCCCAAGGATACTAAGCCTAAAATTCTAAAAGGTGAGTCATCAAGAATAGCTGATGTAAACCTTGGTACATCAAAGGATGAAGATAATAGCCATTTTTTCAGTACTGTGAAGCAACAATATTTCTTTTTTCCTGGTGTGCTTGTGTCTTTGGACACTTCACAAGATGTTAGTAATATTTTTGAAAAGAATACTGACATTGATGGAGGAAGCATTGATATAACAATGACAGAGAAAGAAGAGAAAAAAGTGAGCAAAGATGAAATAGTGAAGGAAGAAATAGATAAATTTGAAGTGAAAAAAGAAACTTATGTATCTATTTATTCATATTTATTGTTGGCAAGTGGAGATAGAAATCTAAACACTGTTCTTGAAAGTATGGATTATGATGAGTTGATGAAGCTATCCTTCATCACATTTGCAAAAGCGAAGGAGAGATATAAGAAGAAAGGTGAGAAGAAGTCAAGGTTAATGGAAAGAGAAGTGGATACTTTCAAAAAATTCCTACCTATACCTCTTTATTTCCAATCAAATGACAATGCAGAGAATTTGAACAAAATACTATATGACTTTGACAATCATTATGAGTCCTTAGAGAAGATCGCTAAAAAAAAGGTAGAGAAGAAGTAAATTGCGAAGAAGTTGGAGGAAGTATGAAAGTCTATTTCTTGGGACTTAGGCATACTGAGAAAAACCATATCTGAAGCAAAGAGTTGTGTGTTGCATGGAAGAAAGTTATATAGTTACTGTATAAATCCTATCAGACACATTGAGAATATTGAGGATATAATAGCAAAGGAAAGACAAACTTTGGACAAGTTGTTGAATAGCTGTGAGACCTCCTCACATAAAATATTGGAGTTAGATAGAGAAGTGTCTAGGACATTGGATAAATTTAGTGTTTTGGATACAGAGAAAGGGCGAGTTGTGGGAAGATTTGGTATGCTAAAGAGTTTAATTACTCCCAAGTTATCAATTCTTGAGAAAACAGAGAAGGCCCTCACTGGATTCATGCCTACAAGGATAAAGGCAGTAGAGACATCCTCTTTTTCACTAAATGGACTGATTCATGTGAGTCAAATATTGGTAAAGACCTGGTTAGAGGAAGTGAAGATCTTGGAATCTCATTCCAAGATGTGCTAAAGATGGTATAAATGTTTTGGTAAGCAATTTTGTTATTTCACATTTTTGTATACATGTTCCATTGATGTCAAAGGGGGAGAAGAGAAGATATGAAAAATTTACAGATAAGAGATAGAGTAATATGTAAAGGAGTTATAGAAGTACAATATATATTTTTTTGGTATTGACACTTAGTCATTTTTTGCAAAGTGTTGTCATGAATGCCAAAGGGAGAGATTGTTGGCATGTGGTTCATTCAGGAATGTTCTGGAACACTTTAGGGTTGTCATTTATGGATAAACATCTAGTATGGATGGTCACTTGGTATCAAACACAGTTCTGGAGTTATAGCTTGCAAAATGAGTAAGTCCAGAAAGTAGAATTACAGAGTATAGCAGTATAGTCTTGGTCAATGAACATAGTATATGACAAATGAAGAAATGTGAGCTTAGGAGAAGCTATTTTTGGATGTATATGACCTTCAATTAAGGTCACTTATTTTTTTGTGTTGATCGTAGTAAGTAACAATATGTTGCATACATGCGAAGATAAAGTAACAGTGATACAAGACAAATGAAAGGTTGCGATGATTAAGGGAGTATAATGTGGAGTCCAAACATGCTATGTTGGATTTAATTTAAGGATTAACTATATTTTGTTAGTGTATGATTTCCAACTTGGTATTTACCTTTTATATAATTGTTAACTCTATTTTGTGATGCATTGGAAGATGATTGGACATATAATGATGTATTTATAGGAAGATCTTTTTGGGAAAGAGATGTAGAAGTATGGGATATAGTGAATGAGATAGAATGAATGGATGTGAACATATGAATGCATTTTGATGTCAGAATCAAACAAATGGTGATGTGAGCTAAAACTAGAACTACCTAAGAATAGAAGATGCTTGTATTGTTCACTATTGAGTAATCATTGTAACATAATCATATTTATGATTGTATGAGCAGTGAGCTCAACATACCTTTAACATGGTTTTTGTATTCCTCTAACAAGGAAATGTGCTAATATAATATTCATCTCCTAACAAGGCTAGTTCTCCTAACAGGGACATAATAATTTTAGTACATATTTGTGGGTACCATCCCCACCGGGGTTTTCTCTTAGCCAGGGTTTCCTTGACAACAAATTCATGGTGTTATGAGTTGTGTTTTTTATGTTTATATTATTTTAATTTTAACAATTATTTGGTTAAGTTGTAATTTACTACGTTTAATTTTAAAGTGTTGTAATACTGATTCACCCACCCTCTCAGTATTACTTAATCCTAACAACATCATGCTACACATCACAAGGATAACAAGGTCACACACCTTGTAACATTATTTTTCCAACCCCATCCCATCATAACACTCCTTTAGATGATTTTTTGGCCTTGGCTAAGAGAATCTCTTACAGGCTTAAGTATCATACCAAGATTTGATTTAATTTTGGCCATTTTCAAAAAATAAAATTCTCATAATGGTGATTTTTAATGTCTTTTTCATCATAGAAATAAAAATTGTCTTGATGATTGTATTGAATTTAGAGAATTTGTTCAAGTTTTAGATGATAGATGTTCTATTTGTTTAACAAAAAATATCATACTTTTTCTTAATATAAAAATATTTTCCACTAGCATTCCTTTTTCCTATTTTTTTTCTCCACACCATGTGATCTTAGTGGCCTTTCTTCATTAGGGGTTCTTTATTTTGCATGGTGCTATGCTTTCATACTCAATCCTCTTTTTGTGAGAAACATAATAGGTCTAATCTCCCTGTCTTTCCACTTGTGGGGAAAGGGCCATCTCTTCAATTTCCTATCTTTCATGAGGACCCATATTTCCTTGGTTGATGTGTGTCTTTTATAAAATAACATCCTTTATTGCACAAAATTTCTTGTTTTTGAATAAGAATTTTCTCTTCGCAGGAGATTGATATTCTTGTTGACAATGTTTTCCTTTCTTTAAAGTGCATGTCTATTCTAAAGTACTTATCACCTAGGGTGCATTATGTGTTGCCTTCACTAAGTATTTCCTTACCTAGAAATAGGGAGGATAGGTATACTTGTTTATACTTTTCTTGATTCTTTGGGGGCAATGGTTCTCTCTTAAATTCTTTATCTTTTCAAAAGACCCATTATCCTTTTTTTTACTTGTATCTTTTATCACACAATGTCCTTCCTTGCATGGACTTGTTTGTTATACATGAAAGTTTTCATCCTTGATTACAACCACCTCATTTCTTGTAATTTTATATCTATTAAAAAGGATTAATCACTTAGGGCATAATTAACTATTCTTTCTCTTTTCCTTTCTAAGGATCCACTTTACTTAGTGGAGTGGTGTTTGTTTATTATGTGACATCATTCCTTAAATTTGTTTTTCAATCATGGATTCTCTCTTATGCAAGAGGTGTGTATCCTTGATCACAAACTCTTCTTTTTTGTAATAACATGACCATCATAAAAAAATTCACTTACTTGGGGGCTTAAAGTGTGTAATCCTTCATGAAGAATCCATTTTTACCTAGAAATAGGGGAAAAGGGTGAATTATTGTTCTCCTTCCCCTCTCTTTGTTAAATATGATATTTTTGTTCAAGAACTCCTCTCGAAGGTAGATTTATTGGAACATAGGTCTCTTCTTCCTAGGGATCCATTTGCACTTGTTGCAAGATATCTTTTTACACATTTTTTTTTAGGATTAGGTAATACTAAGAGAGGGGGGTGAATAAGTATTACAACACTTAATAAAAATTTTCAACCAATTTTAAATAATCCATAAGCTTGCAAAAATGAAAATAATATTAGTAAATAACACAGTACTCATAACACCATTATTTTTTGTCGAGGAAACCCTGTTAGGGGCCAACTAAGCATACAACTCTTACAATATAGCTTTTTTACAAAATGTTCTCATAATGAAAAAAACAAGTATCTCTAATTCTTAGATAGTTACAGTCATAGATCTTCAATGATCTCTGTCATCCTTTGCTCTACCATTTGCATATCATATCCAAAAATCTTTTCACTATCCTCTGTCTCTGCTCAACAAAAATATCTTGCATATATATCCTTCTTCTTTACCAAGTCGGCTCTCAAATACACATATTACATAGTCGACACTCAATAAAAAATACATTTAATAAAGAAAATATCAAATGCATAGTCGATGCTCTTACATAATAAAAATATAGGTTATCAACAATCATAATCCAACTTCAATTTCCAAGAGTCCACGTCATACTCTCTGAGTCATCGCTTCTGTCTAGCTGCTCTGTATCACTTTCTGCTGCTGTATGTCTGTCTTCAAATATTTCTAACTTACTGTAAACATTTCCAAAATAAAATCGATCTTAGGTGGAGGTCACACATACCCCAAAATATCTTCTTCTAATCTCTCTTTCCGTAACTCATCGATCTTGATCTTCGATACGCAAAATACCTCTGTATTTTTGCTTCTCTACTTAGCCAATTTTAGAGTTAACAAAACTTAACTTTAAATGAATCAATCAGTATGCAAGATGTGTTTCCATCAATGAAAATACAAAAATTGGATCACCTCATACAAAATTTATCACTTTCCAACAATCTCTCCCTTTGGCATTGATGACAACACTTAACAAAATAAATGACTAAGTGCTCCAACAAAACAAAACTGTCTTTTCTTATACATTATCTTCTCCTCTTCTCCTCTATTCATTTTTATTCTCTCTTCTCCTTTATTCATTTTTTTTTTCTCTTCTCTCTTCTCCTCTATTCATTTTTTTCTTCTCTCTTCTCCCCCTTTGACAACAATGAAACATGTGCATAAAATAGTAATAAAATTAGGGCTTGCTTACCAATCTCAGAATATCTTGAAAGGAATCTTCCAAGATCTTCACTTTTGTACTCCAAGATTTAAGAAAAAGTTGGCTGACATAAATTATTCTATTTAATGAAAATGATGTTGTCTCTTCTTCTTTCAACTCTATTGACAGGGATTTAGCCAATGATTCTACAGTTTTCTCCATGTCTGATAAGTGGGCTTCAATAATTAATAGCTTAGGAGTGATTAAACTCTTCAGCAAACCAAACCTTGTCAAAAATCTCCCTTTCTCAATATGCAATACATTCAGTTTAGCCAAAATTATTGTTACTTCCTTGTCCAATTTCATTATAGATTGTGAAGAGGTCTCACAACTATCCATCATGCTGTTCAAGGTTGCCCTGTCCTTGGCAGTAATGTCTTAAACATTCTAAATATGTCTGATAGGGTTTATGCAATAACTAAATAGTTTCCTACCATGTGCAATACAACTCTTTGCATTTGTAGTACTGTTTCTCAGAATTTCCAAGTCCCATGAGATAGACTGGAAAAATTCAAATAGCTTCTTCTCTGAATAGTTATTTTCTGCCTTTCCTTCTGCAATCTTCATCAAGTTCTCATTCTGTCCATCAAATGCATCAAGTTCCAAATTTAGGTTCTCTACATCATCTTTGTTCTGAAAAACAATAGGTGTTGAGAGCAATTTTTTCACAATATCAATTGCTCTAGACATCACCTTGGTCTTCTTGTCACTTTTCTTGTTAGATCTCTCCTTTGCTTTAGTAAGTGTAGTAAAAGCTAATTTTACCAACTCATCCTCATCCATGCAATCAACATCCATATCAATAGATTTATCTTTACTTGCCAAAAATAAGGTAGAAGATGTGTCAAATTCATTCTTGACTTCAAAATTTTCTATTTCTTCTTTCTGTTCCAATTCTTTATGTCCTTCTTCCTTAGCCACTGTATTGTCATTATTTTCTTCAAATGGGTCCTTTTCATCATGTGAAGTGTCAAGAGTCACAAGCACACCAGAAATGTATAGATCTAGTTGCATATCAACTTCGCTCTTCTCAACACTTGTCTCAGCTATCTTCAAACTCTCTCCCATTCCTAAGGCTATATGCATAGTAGTTGTAGGAAGTGGGGTCTTCTGAGGAATAATGTTCATTAATATCTGGTCTAGTTCTTTCTGAGTCTCTTCAGTAGCTTCATCATATTTTCTTGCCATAATCTTCACTAATCTAGTCTTACTTCTTAATAGAGGTTTTAGTTCTTTAAATATTCTATCTCTTTCTTGCATAGAAACTATAGGCAACATATTAACAATTTCTTGGTTTCTGATAGTTTTATCCTTAATCTGTACTAGCTGTTTCCTAGTCTCCAATCTACCATATAACTGTTCAGGTATAATTCCCTCTATGTCCAATAGATTATTTTTGAAAACAAGTAAATGATTAACTACAACATCCTCAATCCAAAGTTTATCAGTTTCCTCATACCTGTCAGAGTATTTTTTAATAGAAACTAACTTCCCTTTCTATATAGATCTCTTCTCAACCATCTTCAAGTCAGGTTTCCATATATGTTTCTCACTTTTAGTTTTCTTCTCTTCTCGCACAATGCTTGGTTCTTTAAGTTTTGAAATCTAAGTGTTGGATCTAGTACCCACTCTAGGAATAATCTTTTCTACCTACGAGGTCTACTGTGGTGGAGGGAAGGTTGCATCAATAACCATAGGAGGTGGAATATTTGCCATAACTACTTCAGGAGGTGTAAGAGCTGTAGTAGAAAAACTTGCCAATCCAGAAGATTGCTCTGCTAACTTCTTCTTAACTTCCTTCAATTCTTCCTCTATGAATCTTGCCTTAATACCACATTCATGTACAATGATTTCTACTTTTATCTTCCTTAAGCCTCTGGTCTGTTCTTCTCTTACTTTAGCTGATTTTTCCTCATAAGTTCCCCATCTCTCCTCAGATGTATCTATCTCAGATGCAAGGACATGTTCAATTTGCACAGTTAATATCTCAAAAATTACCTCATATCCCATAGGATAACACCATTTCTTCCTTGGTATTACTGCCTCAAAGCATACACAATCAATTTCAACCATGAAATAGATTATATCCTTGTTCTTTTCAACTAAGTCTTCAGGTATCCTGTATCTTCCCTTCATCTGCCTCTGAAGAATCTTAATCATACCAAACAACTCACCATCAACCCTATTCTATCTTCTGTAACTATCATAAATCTATATACCAGTAGGTATCCCTTTTCTCCATCCACTACGGTGTATGCCTGGAAATTTGTGCTCAATGTGTAAGTACATATGCATCAATAGTGAACCAAATCTGAAGGTCTTTGATCTATCTTTCTTTATCAGTTTCACATTCTCTAGAAATTGTTGTGCTAACACTTCACATAGATTGTATTTAATATTCTCTTTCACCATTCTATATGACATCATGATAACTCCTGCAGATACTAAATTAGGACTACTACTATAGTATAATTTGAAACCAAGTATCATAGCAATCAATTTTACATCCCGTTGCACAATATCGTTTACTGACATAGTTCACTTGTCCCATTTCAAGTGTGTTAGGGTTTCAACTTGCTTCTTCACATGTTTCTCTACTACAGGAATGATTCCAGTATTATCCAATCCAGTAATCTCATGAATTAATCCACTACAAATCTTCACAGGTTGCTCGCCTATCCAAATAAACTGATCATGTACTCTGCTCAACAATATCTTAAACAATTCTTCTTCATTGAATTCATATAACTTAAAATTTTTCATAATACTCAATCGATCAACAATTTTGTATTCATCTATCATAATGCCTTTGTCAGTCATATACTCCATTTCAGTAGAAATTTCATCAATACCCAGTATATCATACTAAAAATGAATGTATTCCCTAATGTCTTCTATGTGTAAAACTTCATATGGTGTCTGATAAAATGCTCCTTTAGGGTCTTCTTCACAAGACTTGAAAGGATGTTTCTTTAATTTGTGTCTAGGTTGATCTACAACATCATAAATATTAGGTGCATCCATATCTAGATGATGTAAATACCTCTTACATGCTGAATTCCAAGTATTCGCTTCAATCGATCACGCAAAGCAATTGTAAGATAGACTAAATCTCTTTGCTCTTTGATTTCCTTAGGTCATTTCTCATCAAATGGTTAGGAAATATATAATCATATGGTGCTTTATACAATGTTAATTCATTAAAAATTCACATTACCCAATAATGTCCAGTCAACTATAAATCTTGCGATCACACAATAAACATCATCCAATGTTGCACTCTTAAATATATACTCCATGATGTCAGCCACAATCATATCTAAGCTCACTAGAGCTCATTCCAAGAAATTAGGGGCTAGATATATTCTGGTATCTTCATCTAATGCTCCCCCTAAGGCCATGATCGGCCAGTTAGGTTGATTCCACTTTGTTATCATCAGGCGAAGATCCAGTAGTATCTATTGTCTCTTTGATCTTCCATATCTTACCACTGTTGTTATCTTCTTCTTTCTTAAAAAAACTATCAAAATCATTCTTTAAATCTGTAACACTCTTACCAATATCATTTCCATTCTTTTGTGTATTCATAGGAGGTGGCACTCTTCTTTTGTTTACTCCATTATATCTACAAAACTTCTCTATATGACCTAGATTATTGCATTTGTAACATATAGGAGGTCTTCTTTCCTGATTTACTTGCAACTTACAATACTTCGCTATGTGTCCAATATTATTACATTTTTAGCATGTAGGTTTCTATAGGTTCTCTTCCATTGTCTTTTCTATATCCAGATTGATTAGGTTTCCTGCATTCTGATTTCTTGTGCCCATATCCATTACAATTAAAACAATAACCAGAAAAGGTCTTAAAAGGGGCATTACCTCTTCAATCTCTTTTCATGTGTCCAAGCCTTTTACAACCAAAGCATCTACTGTTGAAGGGTCTGATATTCTCTCTAGGTTCTTTAATAGTAGGTTTTTCAGCATCAAGCTTTGCATCATATTTCTCTTCTTGTTTCTTTGAACATTCAACTTCATTGAATCCAACACCAGTCATATCATTTCTGTCTGTCTCTTTGTTCATCAATCAAATCACTACTAGTGTGAAGTTTCTCAATGTGTTTCTTTGCCTCAACAAGTTCACCTTTTATGATCTGATTGTATTTCTCCAGTTCTAGATACTTGTTCTTGTAGTTGTCGGCCTCATTCTTCATTTGTTCCATCAAAAAATGTGCACTATTCAGAGCATCTTCAATATTCTTCTTAGCATCCTTTTGTAATATAATCTCTTTAGTCATGGATTCATTATCAAGCTTCAAGGTTTCATTTTCTTCTTTAAGTTGCTTCATCTGATCTGAATTGTCTTTGTCCAGATCTTCTTTTATCTAAACTACAAGATCCTATCTCTGACTTCTGGAAAGTTCAAGCTATTCTCTAAGTTTCTTTATAAATTTCTCAGCTCTTCACATGTTGAATCTTAATTCTCCATTCTCTTCTTTTGCTTTATCAAGGTCTTCAAGTGCAACATCAAAAATTTTCTTGCAATCTATATTAATCCATTCTAATCTCCCTTAAGCTATTATACTTTCTCTCCAAGGGCCAAAAGCTCTGATACCAATTGTTAGGATTAGGTAATACTGAGAGGGGGGGGGGGGGAATCAGTANTTTCTTGCAATCTATATTAATCCATTCTAATCTCCCTTAAGCTATTATACTTTCTCTCCAAGGGCCAAAAGCTCTGATACCAATTGTTAGGATTAGGTAATACTGAGAGGGGGGGGGGGTGAATCAGTATTACAACACTTAATAAAAATTTTCAACCAATTATAAATAATCTATAAGCTTTCATAAATGAAAAGAACATAAGTAAATAACACAATACTCATAACACCATTATTTATTGTCGAGGAAACCCTGTCAGGGGCCAACTAAGCATACAACTCTTACAATATAGTTCTGTTACAAAATGTTCTCAGTAATGAACAAAATAAGCATCTCTAATGCTTAGATAGTTCCAGTCATATATTTTAAATGATCTCTATCATCCTCTGCTCTTCCATTCACATATCATATCTAAAAATCTGTTCACTATCCTTTGTGTTCGCTCAACAAAAATATCTTACATATATATCTTTCTTCTTTACCAAGTCGGCTCTCAAATACAAATATTACATAGTTAACTCTCAATAAAAAATACATTTAATAAATCAAATATAAAATGCATAGTTAGAGCTCTTACATAATCAAAATATAGCTTATCAACAATCATAATCCAACTCCAATTTCTAGGAGTCCATGTCATACTCCCTGACTCATCGCTTCTGTCCAACTGCTCTGTATCACTGTTCTGCTACTGTCTGTTTGTCTTCAGATATCTCTAATTTACTGTAAACATCTCCAAAAAAAATCAATCTTAGGTGGAGGTCACACATACCCCATAGTATCTTCTTCTAAGCTCTCTTTCCATAACTCATCGATCTCAATCTTTGATACTCGAAATACCTCTTTATTTCTCCTTCTGTACTTAGCTGATTTTAGATTCAACAAAAATTAACTTTTAATGAATCAATCAGTATGACAAATTTTTTGCCATAAATGATAACAAAAAAGTATATCACATCATACAAAATTGATCACTTACCAACATTTTTCTCTCCTTTAGCCTCCAATGAGTCTTCACTCTTTAACTAAGGTTGTATGTCAATTGTTACTTAAAGGATATCTCTTTGGTGTTTAAAGTTGAAATTCTTTTTTTCCTTTTCCTTAAGATGTCACCATATCTCTATGTTGTCATCTTAATGAGGGGTTATATATATGACCTCCTTGTGTACTATATAGTAGATTGATAAAAAGACATTTTTTTCCTTAGCAAAATCCTCTTTTACGCCCTTGCATATTTTTATTTAATGAATTCCTAAATCCTCTTATGTGCCCTTGCATATTATAATTTATTATATTCCTAAATCCTCTTTTATGCCATTGCATATTTTTATTCAATGGATTCTCAAATCCTCGTTTACGCCCTTGCATATTATTTAGTGGATTCCTAGGGAGACAATGCTTTCCTTGGGGCAATCCTTTTGCATTATTTTAGCTTGATTTCTTGGGATAAAATGCCTTCCTAATATTTCATTGTATGGGTCGAGTAGTATAATGTAGCTTTCTAGACCATCAATACTCTCTCTCTCTCTCTCTCTCTCTCTCTCTCTCTCTCTTAAGCCTAACACATATTTCTAGTTGGTTGATAATGGATTCTTGTCTCATCTTTAATGTGTGCTCTTTTTTTTTTTTTTCTTCCTATGAGATAACTTATGCTCTTGTAATAACATTCTGAGTGTGATACTAGTGGGTGAGACATTTTGTCTATCAATCTCTCTTCAACTATTTGATTTGGAACCTTCATTTTTAGTACTAATCACTATTTTATGTGTCTTTTATTTTTGTCTATTTTATTTTCCCTTTATCTTTTTATTTTTTTCATTTTTTGTGGCCTTACACATGGTTGTGCAAGTTAAGATCCTTTATTTTGGTGCCTTTTACCTTGAAATTATTTATGTCTTACCTCTTTTTAGCCTTGCCCAATGATCACCTCTATCTCTTTCTTCTACTTTACAGTGATCATGTGTGTAGAATCATAGTCCCCGTAAAGTGGGGGATAAATACATGAAAGTGATTATCAAGCATATATACATTGAAGATATAGGAGTGACATTCATAGATACATGCATTTTAAACCTGCAATCCTTGATTAATTTCTAAATTCCAAGGTCAACACATTCAATTCAAGCAACAATCAAGAATCTACATGAATATGAGCGATTTCTACATCAGATTATGAGGGTTTATGCAAGGTGAATAAAATATTTACATTTTTACATATAGTTTGTTATGCAATTTCCTTTCATTTTCAAGGTTGAATCCTAAACAAGGGTTTAAAAAAGGAAAACCCCTTTTACCTAACCTTTTTCCCATTTTTATATATGTAGGAATAGGTTATTGAGTTGTCAGAACTTTTTTTGGAAGATAAAAAATAGTTGGAGAGACCCTAAAAATTGCAATCAAAATTACTAGGTACAAAATGTTAACTATGTACGTAGGTACATAATATCTAAAACATTTTGTACCCTGCAACTTTGGTCCAAATTGGATTCTTAGGTTAGTATAGCAGTCTGAACCCAAAGATTCAATCCATTTCTAGTTTCTAGCAGTTAGTTATCAATATATAATATATAGGTATGTCTATATTTTCATATTTAGCATTCTATATTTCATTCTTATTTAATTTTCCCTCTTTCAATTGCATAATTTACACATTTTTAATGAATGATCATTGTCCCATTCAATGCTTAGGTCCTACTTGATCCTATCAGGACATCTTCCTTCTGAGTGTGCAAGTTTAAAAAGGAGTAATCTACCCCTTTGCATTGTTTCCCTTTTCTCATTGTACAAATTTTATATTGTATAATAGATCCTCAATGTTAAGGAAATGTAAACGTATGAATAAGTAAAATTCTTAGTAGCATTTTATGTGTCTTAGTGTTGGTACCAAACACGTTTGTTAAGTAGCTCTTTCCTTTGAGCTCTTGTATATCTTAAGCTTATCATAGGTATACTTCAATTGGTGATGTAAAATGAATATAGTGGTTCTTATGTAGGCTTGGAGGGTGATTTAGTCATTCTCCAAGGAAGAGCTAGTTGTATTTATGTCATACGTTGGAGTATGCATCTTATTTTTTGCATTTTTCCTAGTTTTAAGGGAACTTAAAAATATTTCCTACACTCTTGTGCTTATGTGCAATTCTACTTTGCATATGTGCATTTCTACTACACATTCATACCTTTATACTATGTATTCATCCTCTCTAGTCCTGTGCATTCATCATAGTTTCATGTTTTCTTGAGTTTTTGCAAAGGACAATTAAGGTTTTGCTACCATTTATTCTAGTAATGAATTTTATATATTCACGGTCCATTTTTTACCTCCTTAGGTTAACTATGAATGGTTGTCTAGTTCAGTCTCGTGAAGCTTGATGGATATTTTCCAAGCTCTCATGAGGTATCTCATGGAACATGTGCACTCATTCTATGGTTATGTTTTGAGTTTATCATGGAACCCTTGAAAGTGTTGTAGACTTTTGCTTGTGCTTGATCGTGTGACGATCATAGTATTTATGAATTTGGTTGCTTAGTAATCTTGTTATCCATGTGTCATGTTATTAATTCAAAAAATTTAAGTGCATATTTTACCCTTGATTTAGAGGGTTCTTTGGTGGGGCATTACATGATACATGTTTTTACTTCTAGCCACTCATATAATTATCCATATGATTCTAATTATTATAACTAGTATTATTCCTTGCACATGTTATATTAACATGATGTCTTCTTGACTGGAAACTAATATTTTCATTTGAAATATTGTCTCCATCTCCTATTGCTGTGTTTTTTGATCCTTTCATGTTGTCTGTTAGTACTGGGCATTCCATAGGACTTTCCCGTCCAAGTAGGATTCTGAATCCCAAGCCTCTTGCCGACTACATATCAATTATTGCTACTGTATCATCCACCCCTGACGTGTCATCCATTATGATTGGGCTCCCTGTAATACTTCCTAGGCCTCCATTGCTATAATACTTTCTAGGGATTGTTTCAGAGGCTATTAGGGCTGTTGAATTCTCTTCTTCCCCATGATTGGTTATAGATGGTCATCTTCCTACTGGTGCTAGTGGGGTTCTCCCCCTATCTTTGATGTTGGTGGAAAGAGCTATGCTCAGGCTACTAAATTTTCTCCTTCAATGGTGAAAGCTCATCCCATTTCCTAAGCCAAGACCTCCCTTGTGGTTTTTGGTTTGAAAGTGTTACATAATGTTGATTTCTACCAACAATGTGGTTTGGCTTATAAGTTTTGTAGTTTCTAGCCATCCCTTCCGGGTCTGCATTGTTGGGTCGTGGAGTCTTGGAAACTAGTTGTCTATGGTAGCGTTGAGCTCTTTCCTTGTGCTAAAGGTTTTTTAATTTCTATTTTTACTTCTGAGGATGAATGAGATTTTCTTTTGAGAAAATTGTGGTTGTGGAAGAATCATTCCCTCTCAGCCAAACCCTAGATTGTCTCCTTTAAACCTCTTACCAAACCATTCTATGTGTTTTCAGTGTGGGTTTGTCTTCCAAATATTCCCCTTCATTTTTGGGATAATTATTTCTTTGAGGTGATAGGAAACTATATTGACCATTTTTTAAAGGTGGATGAGGCTATGAATGAGGTGAGTCAATCTATTTTTGCTCGCATTTTGGTCAACCTTGAAATTTCCACATCCCTTCAAGGTGTTGTGGTTCTCTTAGTTGGGGATAGGCCTTGGACTCAATCACTAAATTATGAGGGCCTCTCCTTTATATGTAAGAGATTATTCTCTACTAGTCATCTATCCAGTGACTGTTCTCTCTCACTTTGTATGGGAGGTGCTACTTGGTGAAAGGATGCAAATGATGAACATTTGATTTCCATGGATACTTATGAATCTCTTTAGACTAATGTTGTCTCTAAATTCCTCCATCCAAATGTATTATATTCTAGTTATTGTTTCATACCCCTCTAGTGTCACTCTGATTTTTTCTTCTCTTGTTCCCTTTGGCAGCATTAACTCTTCTCCCTTTGCCACTTCTCCTGATCTACTTCAGCCTGTGACTACTATGAATCTAAATTTTCAACACTCTAGTCCTATTGAAGATGTTGATTCCCTCTCTTTGGGGCTCCCACCTTCTTGTGTTGGGGATCTTGGTGATAATATTGCTTGGATGGTTTTTCAAGAATGAAGGAAGAATTACTCTACGGTCTCTCACCCTTCTCCTAGAATTGTGGGTGAGTCTCCTACCCATACTTGATGTGGATTATTAGGTGTGGTGCTAGTCCGCTATCGATGGTCTACTCTTGACCTTGTTGTAATTTCCTTTTGTTTTTATACCTTCAAGATGTGGTTTTGTAAGGGACAAGACCCTTGTTTTATTTCTTTAATAATAAAAAAATGATGTCTTCTTGTGATAGTTATAAGATCTTTAATGATAACCATGATTACATGTAACAATTTTATCATAACCCTACTCATTCTATTTATGTTAAAATATTTTATTGTAACTCTACTCATTCTATTCATTATAAATTATTTAATTATCTTTATGATTATAACTTTCCCATTGTCACAAGGGATTGCACCCGAAATGCTTAAGTATGATACTCAACAATCCCATTAAACATGGAATGTTCTTTATGCATGTGGGTATGCCTATAGTGAAGATAAATCTCTGGAGAAGGTCACATCCTCTTAGTATTCACCTAAAAATATCTTTTGAATAGGAAAAAAGATAGAAGGATATGCTTGATTTTAAAACCTATCACTAAAATGGTGATGCACCAAATAATAAGTATCCTCAAAAACCCCCTAACAACTGATAGATAATTCACAATAAATCTAAATAAGAGAATCTATGCTCACAACTCAAATTCAAATACCAGATTGAATAAAGGTTAAGCCTTAACTTTCCAAAAAGGGAAGATAATTTCCACAATTTGAATCACTTAAAATCTAACAAAACAATATGCAAGCTGAAACAATGAAAATAATATGCATCAAAGCTGAATACCTGAATAAAATTAATCAAAGGTTTGCAAAACCATAAAAATTAAATCAAATCTACAAAATCAAAACTGATAACACAAGTTGATATGAGAAGGATCAATCTTCCCTGTATTCAAAACCAAAGGAATAATGATGCTACAAAGTGTGAAAACACGTGAGTCTCAATACAATATGCCTGAATTTGTAGGATGCAAGAAACAAGAAAAAGGAAAGGACTCCTCTAAAAAATAATACAATTCCACGCCTTATAGGAAGGCCAATCTCCAAAAAGAGGTAAAATTGAACTCAAACTTCACCATAATCTAAAATCCAACTCCAACTCTATCTCCCCTCTCTAAATTCTCTAAATATAGCATGGGGCCAGATGGAAGAGAAAATCCACAAAAATAGGGCTCAAACTAATAGTTATTGAAGTCTATTTGCCTCAAAACCCTATTCAACTCACGTGTAACCTATGTGGACCTTGAAACTAATGTAGAACCACAAAAGACTCAGCTAGAAGTTCTCCAAATCTCTCCACAATATATGCAACTCATATTCTTTTCAAACTCCATCTAAAAATGAACTCAAAAGTACATGAAATCCTTTGCATAATAAATAATAAATATTAAGTGCCTTATAATTTCACAATCAATAATTCTTTTTACAATAAAGATCATGCAAAGAATAACACCCTCAAGCCCCCGTCAAACACATACAAATCGCTACTCTTGAAATTTAGCCAATTTGACTCATGAATAAACAAAATAAATAATAAATATACTTAATAAAGTATTTATCAATCACTTTAATAAATATATTTATTATTTATTTTTATAAAACAAAATTATTTAATAATTTAATAATACATTACTTTATTAAGAATCATGCATTACTAAAATATTAAAATAGTGAAAATGCTTATTTCCATTTTATAATACAAGGCAAAATGAAAATGCCTAAAGTATGTCCTTATTGGCCTTTTAAGTCTTTTGAAACCTTAGAACAAGAACTCTTTCTCATTTTGGTATTCAATTTTATCTCTTCCATTTCTCTGGGCACCACTCGATAGGGTTCAATGGTGGTGGATTTGGCTCCATTTCTTCTTATCTTTCTCATGCACATGTATGCTTGGAAAATGCTTTCAAAGAAACGATGAATCTTCAAATTTTCTCTCTGTATTATGCTTCTCAAAGATTCAATCTCTTTTTAAACAATAAATTTTGAAAAATATTATTTCTAATTCTGTCGCCATTCCTTTTTGGATCGCTATTTTGGGCATGTTTACAATGGAAACCCTTTTATTTTCTTCACACCACTGTTACAATCTTGAAAATCTAACAAAATTTAAGTTAACAACTATATAAGGGCCACAACCTTGGAACTCTTATTTCCTCTATTTATTCTACATTTTCATGAGGTTCCTCAGACATCTTGAATAGGGTATTACTGTATTTGGACAATCGTGAATGAGGGTTTTCTCATTTATTCTGCAGTATGTTCTGAATATGGCTCCTTAAACCATGATTTATGGCTTAAAATTTGAATGTTTTCTTCATATTCTTAAACCCTAGGGTTTTTGAAACATGCTCTTAGATAAATTTATAAGGTTTTTTGTGAAAATTCTTCAAATGTTCATGCTTGTATTGTGAATATGTTCTCGAACCTATTACTTTAAAGTTGTGAAAATAAAAACCTTGTTTTTTATTCTTACGCATGTATTACAATAAAAATACTGGTTTTCCCATTCTATATTCACTATTTGTTATTAAAGATATGAAATATTAGATGATGGACAATTCTGATGTATAAACAAATATATATACACTCCATTCTTTACAATTGCAACTATAGTCATTGATTGATTTCATTGGATTCTAATGATTGGCAACATGAAAGTGATCTTATAGCTGCTCCTTTATTTGAAATGAAAAACCTATTCTTGGTGAAGTCTACTCATTGCATTCTCTATATTCTTGAAACCACCACTATCGACACATCCATAACACCTTGATGACACTCTAAAACCAAACTTACTATTGTAAATCAACAAAACATACTAGACATGTGTCATTGTTATTGAACAGAGCATTCATAGAACATGATACAAAGCATTACTTCATTTCTATTTTCATTATAACCATGACACCTTTCACTTTATGTCATTGGTTCCATATCCTAGAGAACTGTTGTCCCCTGCATGACCTTTTCCTATAGTTATTCCTAAATTTTGATGTTTTAGTAGGGTGGAAAGATGTTTTTCTCTATTTCTCATTTGACAATGACTGCTCTATTTGAGATAGAATGTAGTATCTTTATTTGGAAGTTATGATATTGCAGTCATGTAGATTCTTCTATGTCCTTTGACTTAGTTTCATCATCATTAAATCATTGAATCCTTATTTTATGAAAGAGTATATCTCTTCTTGAGACTATTTATACACATCCATGACACTCACTGGGTACTTAGTAACATGGTTATACATCTTGATTGTTCTACTATAGCATCAATGTTGCATACTTATTTTTCCATGTTGAAATAACAACTCATTTATTTAGTTCTGGTAATGTAATAGTGATTTCATTATACCAATTTCTTCAATCAGTGATGCTTTGTTTACTAATCTGTATTTTCTCTACCCTAAACCCTAAACCCTAAAATTTTCCATGTTGAAATAACAACTCATTTATTTAGTTTTGGTAATGTAATAGTGGTTTCATTATACCAATTGCTTCAATTAGTGATGCTTTGTTTACTAATCTGTATTTTATCTACTCTCCCCACTA
This sequence comes from Thuja plicata, assembly GCA_018584345.1. NCBI lineage: Eukaryota > Viridiplantae > Streptophyta > Pinopsida > Cupressales > Cupressaceae > Thuja > Thuja plicata. Next base: position 1,276,505 of record MU227190.1, on the reverse strand, counting down.
CACTATCACCCTAATGTTATGGTGAAATTTGTCCTGATGCTGTTATCATTGAAATAACAATGACTTCATTGTATTTGATAAGTTCACTATTATAGCATTTCCTTAACATTTTTCTTAAACTTATATTCAAATTGATCATCATGATTCAAGTAATATTTGTTTGGATTTATCGTGATATACCTATAACCTTGCATTGATAGATTTGAGATGTCATGACTATATTTTAAAGCATTTAGTTATTTTGTAATTGCATACCTTTCATCTCAACTGTCTTATAACACGCTTTGTACTTATGTGTCATTATGTTTCTGCCACTTAAAAACATGCTGGGCTCAACCCTCGTGGGAGACCAATTCATTCCACATGATATTAAATTATGAATATGTACCTATACATGAAAGAAACTCATTAAATTAAAAAAAAAGAATTATTTTTATTTTTACTTTTTCTTCATTTTCTGATTTAATACATTGTAAAATATGAATATGCATTAAATGATTTTGCATATATGATTTGACAAGGATCCCTGAGCTCTACCAAATTTTCTCTCACCCTTGTAGGTAACTAGATAGAAATACAAATATGGGAGCTGAGGAGATGAAGATATCATCATGAAACCATGGGACTAGTCATTCAAAAGGAAATGATGGGTCCCCTCCTTTTATATGCCATTTCTTTAAATTCATATTCACTTTTAACTATGCATATTTTAGTTTAGCCATTCTCACAGCTTGTGTGAGAAATATTCTTTCACTATGAATAAATAAACATATTACTTTGAAAATATTTTTATTTTCCTTTCAAGATTATACTTTTCTATTGAAACTTGGAAGCACATAATGACATATAAACTCCATAAATTAACAAACTAAAAGAACAAAGAATGAACCCTTTAAACTTAACTGAAAATCCCCTCCAACTCTACCTGATTTAGTTGGATGCTAAATTTGGTAACAATTTTAGCAACATCTAGGGGCTGTTTTCTTGCTAAATAATAAAATTAGTTGCCTTTTTAAAATCTAATTGGCACAAAGTCAAATTATCTTGATAAAACTTAGGAAACAAAAACCTTCTCACTGCTGAAAAAAACTAAACTAAAACTAAAACTGAAACACACCACACCCTCCTGAAACCAAACTGAAAGAACTTATGCTTCTAAACCTCATCAACACTGTGTGAGGCTAACATTTATGATATGCAAGAACAAGTTGATTAACTCCTGTCTCATATGATGTATATCTTCTTTAGACAACATGATGTATTTTAGTTGCTTAGGTGTAAACCTCTAACCACTGTAACTTGATATAATCCCATCGAGGAAACCCATATGGTTTGCAATAATGAATATATGTGAAAAACATATATTCATTATTATGAATGATGTATCTTTATTGAAATGGATTATGTTAGGTGACAAGAAAACTCTACTCAAACTAAAAACTGCTAAACAAAACAAGCAATTGTTATTGTTGTGGGTCCACAACACACACCCCATTCTTGGTCCTCTGACCATGGGGACCCCCCTATTTTTTGCCTTTTGTCTTTTTGGTCTTGTCTTCCCCCTTTAGTCCTCGCTCAGTTAGTCTCAAAAGAATGGGTGTTAGCATGATAAAACAAGGAAAAACACCCTTTTTCGGCCTTTCAACCCTTTCGACATTTTAGAGGACCATGGTACTCAAAATACCAAAATGGCCGAAAGGCTGAAAGTCAGCCCTTTCGATGTTTTCAGCCTCCGAAGACACCAAAAGGCCAAAGGTGGGCCCCGTGGGTTATAAGTTGTAAAAGGGCCCTAATTTGAAGTCACTTCACATTTTCAACTCTAAACTCCTTAAGAGCTCGCAACTTCGCCATTTTTGGCCCGATGCTTGAGATTGATTGCCCTATGCCTCCAAGCTCCATTATGTTGTCTTCCCCCAATCCTAGCTCCTACAAGGTAGGTTTATTCTCTTTGTTGTCTCATGTTTTCATTTTCTTTTCTTCCCTCTTCGTGGTTTAGGTTTTAGGGTTTTCACTCCTGGTGCTTGTCTGGCCTAGGGCGTGCAGGTTTCCCTTTCCTCTGGTCTCTTAGGGCCCTTGGAACCTTTGATGTCTAGAAAGGAAGTCCCTCCTTGTTAGGTCCGATCTGTTCCCTTTCGGTTTTCTATGTTAGGGTTTTCATTTTTCAGTCGTGATCTTTATCACAGGTTTTCAGCCTCTGAAAGGCCGAAAACCAGGTCAGGTTGTAGTCTCGTTATCTTGGAGATTCAGTCTTTTCGGTGTTCTGAACCTTTGAAAGGTCTAAAATTTTGACAGGTCTGAATCCCCGAAAGGCCTGTCTCACTCCTCGTGCTTTTGGAGATTCAGCATTTTTGGCGTTTCGAACCTCTGAAAGGCCCAAAATTCTAACAAGTCCAAACCCCCAAAAGCCTAGGTCTTCGAGCATCATGATTTTGGATTTTCAGCGTCTGCAAAATGTTTGTACTTTTGGATGCCGAAAGGTCTGACAAAATTTTCTCTTCAATAGTGGCTTTTTGTACTTTTAGTCTTTTCAGCCTCCGAAGCCGTTTTCAGTGTCCGAAACCCCGAAAGGGCTGAAAATGCGAAAAGCTTGCATTCTTGGATACTTAGAGAGATTTTTCTCTATTTTCTTAGCTTAGTCAGCTCTCTTTCAATTTTTTCTTCAAAAAAGATATTGATACTTGCATGTTTCATTATAGGAATGCCTGAAAAAAAGACTGCTTCACCCATGAAGTACCTGTACAAGGGGAACACTCCCCCTTCCAAAATTGGCAACAAGCATATTAAAATCACTGATATTTAGATCAAGAATTTTGATTGGGATGAATTCCTGACAAGGTGTGCCCAACTAGTTAGGAGATCAGAGGATTGTACCTCCCTAGTATTAGCAGGACTAGTCAGTGCAACAACACACCCAGTGGCCGTGTCCTCACGTGAACTGATCATGACCCTGGGAAACCATTATGACTCTGAAAAAAGGGTGGTTCAGAATATAGAAGGCCAAGTGGTATTGGATATTAGGACAAATGTCATAGAGGATGTCTTCCACCTCTACAAAGGCCGTGTAGATAAGTTCTATGATTTTTTCATAGAGAAGGGAAACTTGTGGTTCAGAAACAAAGGAGAAGAAGCTTATGAAATAGTCAATAACCACTACCTCAAGCAACCTCTCCTCTGAAAAATAGTTGGATAGAATTCCCTAAGGCAGAGTTTAGTATTTTGGCCTTTCGGCCCCACAAGAACGATAGTTCTTAGCCTTCCGGCCCTCTGAGTTTTTGGCCTTTCAGCCTTCCAAACTTTCGGCCCTCCAGGTTTTCATCCTTTTGGCCCTCTGAGTTTTTGGCCTTTCAGTCTTCCAAATATTTTGACATTTTTGAGCTCCAACAAGTCTGAACTTCGGACTAGAGTTTTGATGATAAACGCTTAGAAGTTTTTTGACACTAAAAAGTTTCAGAGTAGAGGTCAGGGTCTGAAAAACAAGGTGTTTCCAACGAGATCACATTTTTGCACACCAGTTGAAATCTAGATTGAATTGATGGTTGACTTGGGTTTGTTTTGAAGGGACTAAGGGTCCCCTATCAGTCTCCACCACCAGACGAGCTTCTAGAAGAAGATTCCAAGAGAGACTCCAAGAAACAAGAAGAAGACTCCAAGTTTTCAGAAGAAACCCTCCTTCTTTTCTCTTTCTTCTTGGCAAGTTTGACCCTCCTTGCATGGGAAAGATGATTTTAAATGGATTCATGGATCCATGCAATTTATCTAGTATCAGTTAAGAGTAGTTTCCTTTTTAGCAAAGTTTTAGTTTAATTTATTTTTCTCTCTCATGGCCTAAATTCAAAATTCAGAGTTGTGGATCAAATTTTATATATATATATATATATATATATATATATATATTATAATCACAAATCAATGTAAAGGGTTGGCTTCCTAATGCAATAAAGATATACTTTTGGTGCTTCATTTGTGGTGTGTGAATGTTGCTACCTATGCAAAATTATTGGATGTATCCTTGCATTATTCATTATTTTCAGAGAGCCTCTTGTTTATTGTGCTTCGAATTTGCATTTCTTTAGCTGGAGTTTGTTGTTGTTTACTTTAACTTGTTGTGAGGAATGCGTGGAAGGGATCATCTTTGGGCTTAATGATAAATTTGTCTTGTGGGTATGTACATCTTGGTGGCTTGATGATTTGATCAATTTTGAATATCTTGCATGAGTGAATACGTCTTCTCTCCAAACACTTGCATCTGTGGGGTAGTGAATTGTGACTTGGTCTGATTTATGCTTCGTAGGTTTAATCCAAATCTCTCCCATCATTCAATTCACAAGGAAGGGTTTTACAAAGGTTTATGTCTGTAAGATCTCATTTTTAGTCATTTGCTTATTTCTCGTTACTCTACTCTGTACTCCCTTCTGTCTTTTAAAATTCTAAAAATCTACATCTTAAAAAATACAAAATTGCATCTTATTTACAACATCCATATATGTTAAAATGGAAAATACCAAAAAGAACTAAAGTGTTTTGCAGTTTGATGTCTTGAACGAACCAACAAAGGCCTCCTCATGAACATTCACATTTATCTTCAACTGAGTAATCAAGTAGGTTGTGACCCGACCCCAGAGAACCTTGGGAATAACCCCATTATTATTTCAAGAGAGGAAATCAAATCTCAAGATCCTAGCAAGTTGAATTGTGTCAAAACAATTCTCAACAGAAGTGGTGCTAGAAGGAGGGCCTCAAGACTCAAAAGCTGGATAACATTGGATCTTTCTCTCTAGAGAGATTCAAGCGAGTGCTTAGATCATCTCTAAAGAGAGGTGAGTTCCTTGAACTCATCCATCATCGTAAAGCTCACAACAACAAAGGGAAGAAAAAATAAAAATCCTCTTACCACCTTACTGAGTCTCATAATTCCGTTGGACAATAATCACATATCATTACCCTGACTGTCATCACTACCATAGTGAAAAATCAAAATGTGCAAAATCAGAATTTGTAGCAACCTCTTCCGATGGCCTTTTTTACCAATGCAACCAGCTCACCCTTAAATTTTGTTGGGCAGCTCCATGAGTTACCCAAAAATCTAGAGAAGTTTTGCACCCTTTTCATATATGGCGAATCAAGGATAGCAGAAGAACACATTCGTGCCTTCAAAGAAATTTGTAACGTAAGGAGATTTCCCACCAAGATGTTGTTTTTCATCTATTCCCATACACATTGGGAGAGTTTTCATACAATTGGTACCTGAATTTACCATGAGGGTCTATCTCTGCATGGAACGAATTTGAAACAAAATTCCTCAATCAATTCAAGTTATATGTGGATCCCGCCAATACACATCACCAGTTCATCACAATGAGGAAAGATCCTAAGGAACCCATCGCTATGTTCAATCATCATTTTCACAATATGCATCAAATGTTGGAAGCCCCTTACACTATACCAGAGGAGGCTGTCATACAAGTTTACTTGAAGGCTTTGGATCCTTTGACCTCAATTTTTCTAAGGAGGCTTCCCCCGGTGGATAGAGACACGATGGAAATGGTGTACAATGAAGCTATCACATTCACCTAGCAGATGGACCCGCAAGAAGGGAGTTATGCGGTAGTACCTACCATGAATAAACTTGCTGTCCCACATCCATTTTCAACCAGAAATCAAGCTCTGGCCACTCTCACACCTATGTTGAATCCCGTCCCGGCGCAACCATTTGTAGCCATAACCCCATCTATTACTTATCTAGGTTATGAGGCTCACAAAAAAAATGTTTGTTGAATAGATAGTTATACCCCAAGCAGAGCCTGATTCCCTCATGGCCTCTAAGCTAGACGTTGTGAAGAAGACCCTATCACAACTCACCAATGAGCTCACCCAGATGAAGTTAAATCCATCCCAAAATTAGGGTGGATATCAATGGACATCAGTTGGTCCAAATACATACCCCCAAAATCTAAACTGAGGCTTCAATACATACAACAACAATAATACACAAGAGAAGAAGTTTGGGAAACAAAGGCCAAACCAACCATGGAACACTAGACCCAACAATGGTAGCATCCCAGCAGACGATACTAATTCTTATGAGGCTTCAGAGGCCAATTTTTTTGGGGTTCCAAGACCACATCAAGGCAATGATGGGTATGAGAACAACTCCCATGATCACTACATCCGAAACCCAGAGGATCCCCAAGTGCAATTTGATGCCATGGTGTTCGATTCCTATGAGCCTAGAAATGAGGAAGGCTCAGATGCTTTTATAGGAGAGGATGAGTTCGCATTTCCCTTCCAGAGAGAGAATGAGCCTGAATATTTGGAAGTACATGCCTTCCAGCATGATCAACAAAAATCATACAACCTTCAGAGCAGAAAAGAACCTCTCACCGATGGTATTCCCCCAAGAAAACAACCAACCCTACTAGATCCTTGGGCTGGTAACAACCCCATGCCTCCTAAAGGCCCGAATGGTCCCACACCCCCTATAGCAAGTATTTATTCTAGCTACAGAGGTGCAACCTGGTCGAGTTGCAAATATAGTGTGGTTGATGAATTGAAGAAAACTAAAGCAAACATATCTATGTTTGAATTACTACAAGGCTTCCCATCTCAGAAGGAGGCCCTTCTAAGATCTCTAGACCACTCAAAACCTAGCTCCTCAGCCCATAATTCAAAGACACCTACATCTAGTATCAACAGATCCGAGGCTTTACCCACAATGTTCAAGGATAAGATGGAAGTCCCACCATTCTTACTCAGTCTATGGATGTTTGGGAAGAACCTACACAATTGCCTAATCAATTCAGGAGCTTCGTGTAACATCATACCACTATTGATTTGCCAGAAGTTGGGGATGGTGCCCCAAGTAATGAACCAAGTAGTCATGCAATTGGATAAGACTAAGGTCAAGGTGATTGGTGTGCTCAAAGATGTACACATTCAATTGGTTGCAGATCCCAGAATACAAGAATGCATCAACGTGCATATAGTGGACATGCCTGAAACTTATGGGATGTTGTTGAGTCGAGAATGGACCAAGTGCTTGAGAGGATGGCTCTCCATGAATTTCACCTAGATATGGCTACCATGGAGAGGTTTGAACAACCAGATCAAGATATATGCGGAACCTAAATTGAAAAGGATGATCACTGAGTACAATGCCATGAATGAAGTCCTGTTCACCCAGATAGATTTGGGCACTTACTAGATGGACGACATCCTCGTGTTCCAAATCTAAGAAGGTGAGGAATCAGACCAAAGTCCCATCCAAGGTCTCCTTGAGTTGAATATTGGCGATGACATCTTCCAAAGTTTCATCAACAACACGACAGCCAATTTATGACATCTAGGAAAAAACACAGATCCTAATATTTTTCTATTACCAAGGTACTGCCGACTACACCAAGCTAGCCATTCTGAGTTCACATGCCCCAATTCCTAGGAAGTATTAGCACATGTATTAACCCAGATTGCCCTATCAAGTAAGCCATCAGGAACTCCAACAATGAAAGAATATATCCTCGAGATCAAGGACAAGAGTAACACCCCGCTAGAGGTAGACGTCCTAGTCCGTACAAACATTTCACATCAAAATCAAAGAGTGGGTCAGATTCTGATGAAAGAGGTCCCGATTTGGACATACTTAGTGATTGGATTACCTTTGATGATGGAGCGTGTCCCCCTTACAAAGGAATGCTGGAAGACAAAGGTGATGAAAGTGCTGAGACCCCCAAACCCAGAAATACCCAAAATGCAGGAGTATTAACCTCTTTTGGTAGTGATGGAGAAAGGGGGAAACAACTCAAAACCAATGGCTCTCCCAAAAAAAAATCGGGCAAGTCTAACCCTACTAAGAAACCCTAGATATGGAAATTGTGCTTCGATGGTTCCAAATGTAAACAGGGAGCAGGTGCAGGGATTAAATAGATAAACCCAAGAGGTAAGTCTTTCTATGCCGCTTATAGGTTACAATTTCTGTGCACTAACAATGTTGCAGAGTATGAAGCACTGGTCCATAGACTTCTCCTGGCCCACAAGAAAGGAATAAAAATCCCAATAGTAGAAGGGGACTTATAATTGGTTGTCAAGGAGATCCATAGTTAGTATACTTGCAATGATAAGAGGTTCTCAACCTACCAAAATAGAGCATGGGACCTGTTCAATGACTTTGACACTTTTGACATCAAAACCATCCCAAGAAGAAAGACTGTTGTCACCGACGCTTTAGCCATGTCGGCCAGTTCATTACATTCAATGGAGAAATCCAAGCTAAAGATATTCTCATTTGAACTTGTCGCGGCCCCGACCATTATAGACAATGTCACTAACTTTCAAGTCTTTCAAGATGATCAACACATCTTGGAGTTTATCATGTGTGCCAGTGTGTTTGAAAAATAGATCATAGACTAGGAAAAGGAAGGTGAAGAAGTAGTTGAGCCCGAAGCTCCTGATGATCAAGGTTTCATAAATCTGAGGACTAACACCATACCGAAAGGGATTGTAGAACTAGAGAGGATTTTTGACAGTGACAAGACTGCAGTAAGGAGACACCCAGACATCACACCTGATGGTAAAGAATGTGATACATACAACCTTGGCATGAAAGAGGAACCTAGGTAGGTCCACATCAGAAAGGTAGGAACCAAAGAAGAGAGGGAGAAAATAGTCCATCTCCTCATTGAATATCAAGATGTCATAGCATAGAGCTATGAATAATTAAAGACATATGACACCTCAGTCATAGTGCATAACATCCCTCTAAAACCGTACTCCAAGCCTTTCTGGAAATGACAAAGGCCTGTGAACCCTACTATGGAACCCTTAATTCAAAAGGAATTTCAGAAGTTGCTCAATGCCAAAATCATCTTTCCAATCTGGCATTCCACGTGGGTTGCAAACCTGGTACCTATAAGAAAGAAAAATGGAGAGATTAGATTGTGCGTGGATTTCTGGAACCTCAACAAATCTTCTCAAAAGGATAATTACCCGCTCATGTCTCTCAATGAAGTACTGCAAAAGGTCAATGGGTCTCAAATGATGTTATTTATAGATGGTTACTCGGGCTGCAACTAGGTGATGGTGCATGAGGAGGATAGGCTAAAAACAACATTCACAACCAAAAGGGGAACCTTCGCCTATCGCCGGATGCCTTTTAGAATGATTAATGATGGGGCCACTTTTCAGAGGGCAATGAACATAGCTTTTAAGGGACTAGTTGGGAGGTGCATTATCATCTATATGGACAATCTCACATTTTTATCAAAACAAAGAGCTGACCACTTAAATGACATCACAAAATGCCTTCAAAGATGCAGGATATCCGAGATTTCCCTCAATCCCAAGAAATGTGTGTTTGGGTAACTGAAGGCGAACTCTTGGGACATATCATCTCAGAAAAGGGGATATCCATAGATCCTGAAAGGATAGAGGCCATTCTAAAGTTGATGTCGCTGCATAGTCGCAAAGAACTTAGATCTTTCTTCGGGAAGATCAACTTCGTAAGGAATTTCATTAGCGGTTTTGCAGAGATAGTAAAACTGTTGAATGACATTCTCAAGAAAGATGCCAAGATTGAATGGGCTCTCCTAGCCAAGAAATCCTTTGAAGAGATTAAACATGCCATTTCCATGGCACTGGTCCTAGTCAGCCCAGACCACACTATCCCTTTTAAGGTTTACTCCTTTGCATTTGACCACTCATGTGCAGGCATCCTCACACAGAAGAGGAATAGTGAAGATGAGAGACCCATAGCTTTCATGAGTCACCCTTTGAAAGACAGTGATCTTAGATACCCAAACCTGGATAAATAGTCATTTACTCTTGTCAAAGCGGTAAAAAAGTTTAGACACTACATCTTGAGAAGTAAAGTCATTGGGGTAGTTCTAGACGCAGCTGTAAAGTCCCTTTTGATGCAAAAAAAGCTGGGAGAGAGGAGAGGAAAATAGATGGAAATCCTCCAAGAGTTTGACCTTGAAATCCAACCAATGAAACTAGTGAAGAAGGTCTAGTCTGCCAAACCTACACCGATCAAGGTGTGATTAGTGATGTATGGTACAAAGACATAGTGTATTATCTATTGAAAAACCATTGCCCAGAGGAAATGAGTGGTTCTCAGAGAAGAGCCTTGAGAATTAAAAGAAGCTCCTACATGTTGAAGAATGCATAACTGTATAAATGCAATTATGAGGGCCTATACCTAAGGTGCTTGGACAAACTTGAGGCAAATGAAATCCTAGAAGATTTCCATGACAAATACGGAATGAGACATGGGTCAGCTGATACAACTGCTCACCAAATCTTAAGGGAAGGATATTTTTGGCCTACAATATTCAGAGACACCAGCGAACATGTGAGATCTTGCCACACTTGCCAAAATAGCGCAACTCAAGAGAGAAGCCCCGCAATGCCCTTACAACCATTATATGAGGTACGCCTATTTTCCCAATGGGGCTTAGATTTTGTTGGAATGATTAACCCCCCTTCATCTGCAGGATACAAGTTCATTTTGATATCTATTGACTACTGCACACCCTGGATGGAGGCTCAAGCACTGAAGAATTGTACTACAGAGGTCATAACCAAATTCTTGGATGAGCACATCATAACCAGGTTTGGGATGCCATTTTATCTAGTATGTGACAATGCTCCCTGTTTTTCTTTGGCCTCACTCATGCGATGGGCCTTCCAGAACCATGTAATACTCATGTTCTCTTCAAATTATTATCCGCAAGGCAATGGCATAGCAGAGTCTACAAACAAGAACTTAACGACAGTGATCAAACACCTCCTAGATGACAACCCCAGGGATCGGCACACACAATTGAAATACACTTTGTGGACTGATTACATAAGGATAAAAAATTCCCTAGGGACATCTCCATACTAGCTGGTCTATGGATTACAACCGGTCTTCCCTATGAACTTAAAGATCCCAGTTCTCAAATTCATGGACCAATATGTGGGAGGAGAAGATCGAGTACAAGTCTAGCTCATGAATCTCCTTAACATAGAGGAGAAGAGAGCATAAGCTCTCGAGAATGTATCAAAGCATCAAGTCATAGTCAAGAGGTGGTTTGACAAGAGAGATACCATTAAAGCCTTCAGAATCTCTAATCTTGTCCTCATGTGGGATAAGGCAAAATAACATTCAGGCAGTCACACCAATTTCCAAAGACTATGGACAGGCCCTTACCAGATATCAGAGATTATGGGGGAGAACACTTTTAGGATCAACACTTTGAATGGAGACTTGATCCCATTTCCAGTCAATGCAAAATTCCTAAAACATTAATTTGGATCCTAAGTGGGATTGCCTTTCATCCCTTGTACCATAGTCCCTTTTTGCTTCTTTGTTTTCTTTCTTTTTTCCTTTTTTTGGCGGGGGCGCTCTCACCGTCAGTCCTTTCTTCCATTTGTGGTGGGTTTTTCCTTTTGTCAGGGCTCATTTATCATTTTGGGTCAGTGTGTTTTGGATCTATTCCAAGGTAGTCCATAGATAGGAGCAGAGGTATTTGTTAGTAAAATTCTCCAAAGATACGTGCAACGCGAAGGACACTCCCAAAAGGAAAAGTGGTGATGATTAACATTGACAGACAAGAAGAATTTCAAAGATTGGTTATCCTAATCACAGAACACAATAAGAGATGATGCCCAAGAGCATTGGTTGCTCGAGAATTTTTTAGTTGCAACCTCTGAGAGGTTGAAAACCAGGTCAGGTAGTAGTCTTGTCATCTTGGAGATTCGATCTTTTTGTCTTTTTGGACCTTTGAAATGTCCAAAATTCTGACAGGACCGAATCCCTGAAAGGCTTGTTTCACTCCTCGCGCTTTTTGAGATTCAACCTTTTCAACATTTTGGAGCTCCAAAAGGCCTAAAATTATGACAAGTCCGAACCCCCGAAAGCCAGGCTCTTTGAGCATCATGATTTTTTATTTTTGGCTTCCGCAAAACCTTCAGAATTTTGGATGCCAAAAGGTCCAACGAAACTCACTCTTCAATAATGGATTTTCATACTTTTGGTCTTTTCGGCCTTCGAAGCCATTTTCGGCGCTCGAAACCCTGAAAGGGATAAAAATGCAAAAAACCTACATTCCTGGCTACTTAGAGTGATTTTTCTCTATTTTCTTAGTTTATTCAGCTTTCTTTCAGTTTGTTCTTCAAATAAGATACTGATACTTGTATGTTCATTACAGGAATGCTTGAGAAAAAGACTGCTTCACCCATGAAGTACCTATATAAGGGGAACACCCCCCCTTCCAAAATTGGCAAAAATCATATTGAAATCACCAATACTGATATTGGGAATGTTGATTGCGATGATTTACTGACAAGGTGTGCCTAACCAGTTGAGAGATCAAAGGATTGTACCTCCCTAGTATTAGCAGGACTAGTCAGCGCAGTAGCACAACTAGTGGCCGTGTCCTCACCTGACCTGATCATGACCCTGGAAAACCATTATGACTCTGACAAAAGGGTGGTTTAGAATACAAAAATCCAAGTGGTATTGGATATTAGGCCAGATGTCATAGAGGATGTCTTCCACCTCCACAAAGGCGTAGATAAGTTCTATGATTTTTTCATGGAGAAGGGAAACTTGTGGTTCAGAAACAAAGAAGAAGAAGCTTATGAAATACTCAATAACCACTACCTCGAGAAACCTCTCCCCAAAAAATAGCTGGATAGAATTCCATAAGGTAGAGTTCAGTATTTCATCCTTTCAGCCCCGCAAGCAGGACAATTTTCGGCCTTCTGGCGCTCTGAGTTTTTGGCCTTTTGACATTCCAAACTTTTGGCCCTCTGGGTTTTCAGCCTTCCAGATATTTTGGCCTTTCCAGGCTCTGACAAGTCTAAACTTCGAACAAGAGTTTTGATGATAAACACTTAGAATTTTTTTGACACTAAAACATTTCAGAGTAGAGGTCGGGGTCCAAAAAACTAGGTGTTTCTAGCAAGATCAGATTTTTGCACACTAGTTGAACTCCAGATTGAATTGATGGTTAACTTGGGTTCATTTTGAAGGGACTAAGGGTCCCCTACCAGTCTCCACTGCTAGAAAATCTTCCAGAAGAAGATTCCAAGAGAGACTCTAAGAAACAAGAAGAAGACTCCAAGTTTTCAGAAGAAACCCTCCTTTTCTCTTTCTTCTTGGCGAGTTTGACCCTCCTTGCGTGGGAAAATAGATTGTAAATGGATTCATGGATCCATGCAAGTTATCTAGTATCAGCTAAGAGTAGTTTCCTTTCCAGCAAAGTTTTAGTTTAATTTATTTTTCTCTCTGATGCCCTAAATTTGGAATTCAGAGTTGTGGATCAAATTCTATAAATTGTAATAAAAAATCAATGTAAAGGGTCGGATTCCTAATGCAATAAAGATATACATTTGGTGCTTCATTTGTGGTGTGTGAATTGCTGCTACACTAATAATGCACTAATATGAGAAGGATCAATTTGGACTCTATTCAAATCTAAAGGAATGATGTTGCTACAAAGTCTTAAAACATACGAGTCTCAATACAATATGTCTAAATTTTTAGGATGCAATAAACAAGAAAAAATAAAGGATTCCTCTGAAAAACAATACAATACCACGCCTTATAGGAAGGCCAATCTCCAAAAAGAGGTAAAATCAAACTCGAACTACACCATAACCTAAACTCCAACTCCAACTTTATCTCCCCTCTCTAAATTATCTAAATATAGCATGAGGTCATATGGAAGAGAAAAGACACAAAAATAGGGCTCAAATTGATAGATACTAAAGTCTAACTACCTCAAAACCCTATTCAACTCATGTGTAAATTGTGCGGACCCCAAAAATGATGCAAGAATGCAAAAAACTCACCTAGAACTCTTCCAAATATCTCCATAATATATGGAACACATATTCTTCTGAAACTCCATAAAAAATCAAACTTAAAACTACATGCAGTCCTTTATGTAATAAGTAATAATTATTAAGTTCCTTAAAATTTTACACTCAATAATTATTTTACAATAGAGCTCATGCAAAAAATAAAACACCCTCAAGCCTCCGTCATACACATGCAAATAACCATTCTTGAAATTTAAACAATTTGATTCATGAATTAATAAAATAAATAATAAATATAGTTAATAAAGTATTTACCAATCAGTTTAATAAATATATTTATTACTTATTTTTATAAAAAAATTGTTTAATAAAGTAATTATACATTACTTTATTAAGAATCATGCATTATGAAAATAGTGAAAAGGCTTATTTCTATTTTATAATAAAAGGAAAAAATAAAATGCCTAAAATATGTCCTTATTGGCCTTTTAGGGATTTTGAAACCCTAGAACAAAAACTCTTTTTCATTTTGGTATTCGATTTTATCTCTTCCTTTGCTCTAGGCATTTCTCGATAGGGTTTGATGGTGGTGGATTTGTCTCCATTTCTCCTTAGCTTCCTCATTCATAGGTATGTTTGGAAAATGTTTACAAAGAAATGACAAATATTCAAATTTTGTTTGTGTATTATGCTTCTCAAAGCTTCAAGCTCTTTTTAAACAAGAAATTTTTAAATACATTTCTTTTGTTTCAGTCACCATTCCTTTTTTGAATCTCTACTCTTGGCATGTATTCAATGGAAACACTTTTATTTTCTTCACAACACAATTAGAATCTTGAAACTGTAACAAAATTCAAGTTAACAACTATATATATGCTGCAACCTTGGAACTCTTATTTCCTTTGTTTATTCTGCATTTTCATGTGGTTTCTCAAACAAATTTATAAGGGTTTTTTTTTTTCTAAAATTTATTCAAATCTTCATCCTTATATTGTGTATATGTTCTCAAAATTATTAATTTAAAGATGTTTTGAAAACTAAACCCTATTTTTTATTCTTATGCATGTATTACTCGTAAAACTACTGAATTCCCATTCTATGTTCATTGTTTATTATTAAAGATATGGAATATCAGATGATGGATAGTTCTAATGTATAACCAAATATATACACTCCATTCTTTACTATTGAAACCATAGTCATTGATTGATTTCATTGGATTCTAATGATTGGCAACATGCTAGTGATCTTATAGCTGCCCCTTTCTTTGAAATGAAAAACCTATTCTTGGTGAAGTATACTCATTGCATTATCTGTGTTCTTGAAACCACCACTATTGACATGCCCATAACACCTTCATAGCACTCTAAAACCAAACTTACTATTGTAAACAAAAAAAATCATACTAGGCATGTGTCACTGGTATTGAATAGAGCATTCATAGAACATTATACAAATCATGGCTTCATTGTTACTTTCATTGCAACCACGATACCTTGCACTTTATGTCATTGATTCCATATCCTAGTATAATGATGTCCCCTACAAGAACTTTTCCTGTAAATTTTCCTGAATATGTATGTTCTAGTAGCATCTAAAGATGTTTTGTTCTATTACTGATATATAAAAAATGACTTCTCTATTTTAGATAGCATGAAGTATCTCTGTTTGGCAGTGATGATATTGTTGTCCCATAGATTCTTCTTGATGTAGCCCAAATACCATTAACAGAAATTATTCAGAAGATACACAACAAAATGTTACAGAATTTGAATTCTTCATTAATTTCTCCAACTTACTCTGCCTCTACAATGAAAAAAAACTCCTACTTAATACAATTCCGAAAATTATCATATTTGGCAGGTTTTCGGGAAAAACAATTTTTTTTCCATTTTTGGTAATTTTTAAAACTCATCCTATGAATCTTGATTTTTCCCAAGAAAAGCTCCCAACTAAGGCAAGTCAAATTGCCAATTAATCCACAAAATCAGAAACATGATTTCGGATTTATTAAAAAAACAAAACTCAAAAAACTGGAAAGAAAGAGAAAAAGCCAATTTTGGAGGTCAAGATGAAATTTCAGGCTCCCGAAAAACATTAAGTTGGATCCTAAAACATTAATTTGGATCCTAAGTGGGATTGCCTTTCATCCCTTGTACCATAGTCCATTTTTGTTTCTTAGTTTTCTTTCCTTTTTCCTTTTTTTTGGGAGGGCTCCCTCACCGTCAGTCCTTTCTTCCGTTCGTGGTGGGTTTTTCCTTTTGTTGGGGCTCGTTTGTCATTTTGGGTCAGTGCATTTTGGATCTATTCCAAGGTAGTCCGTAGATAGGAGTAGAGGTATTTCTTAGTCAAATTCTCCAAAGATACGTGCAACACGAAGGACACTCCCAAAAGGCAAAGTGGTGATGATTATCATTGACAGACAAGAAGAAGTTCAAACCTTGGTCATCCTAATCACAAAACACACTAAGAGATGATGCATGAGAGCGTTGGTTGCTTGAGAATTTTTCAGTTGTAACCAGTGTGAGTGCGTAGATTTGGGTATCCACCGATCCCAGAACCCAAGTCCAAAGTTAATGCAAAGGCAATAAAAAAAGAAAAGTTGAAGAGGTAGTAAAAGAAGCACATAAAAGAAAAGTGCCCCAAAGAGGTCACAAGTGTGAGATTTGGATGACATAGCCTAATCATTTCTCAGATTAAATCAAATACAAAAAAGAAAAAATTATCATGGGCCTGAGCACTTGGAGCATGCTAACATTAGAGGTTTGGCACATTTCAAAAGCACACAGAAGAAATAAAAGGATTGTCCAAAGATAGAACTCTCAAAATAAAGAAGGCTACAACCTAGCATATAGAATGGGCTTGGGTGACTATGACAACCTCTATCGGGGCTATGAACGACCGATTGACAGTAGAGCAAGGTTATACTTGGGATTTGGGGAAAACTTTCTAGGGGCTATGAACGCCTGACTGGCAGCAAAGCTCTTTCTGGGAAATCCTGGTCTACTTGGCGAAGGTTGGGAATAGCTGGAAAACATTTCAGTTACCACAATCAAGGGCCAAAGATGAATACAAATGAACACACACTAGGAAACCAACGAAAAACCTCAGATTAGAAGTCATTGGAAAATTGTCAACACTAACACCTCTTGGTTTTGTTCTACTGCAAAGCTACATTTTGGAAGAGTATTGATGATGAAGAAATGCCTTTGTCATTCCTCCTTTTGTCGAGGCTATTTGTTGTGGGTCCACAAAACACACCCCATTTTTGGTCCTCTGACCATGGGGACCCCCCTGGTTTTTGCCTTTTGGATTTTTGGTCTTGTCTGCCCCCTTTAGTCCTCGCTCGGTCAGTCTCAGAAGAATGAGTGTCAGCATGATAAAACAAGGGAAAACACCCTTTTTCAACCTTTCAACATTTTGGAGGACCATGGTACTCCAAAATACGGAAATGGCAGAAAGGTCAAAATTCAGCCCTTTCAGTGTTTTCAGCCTCTGAAAACACCGAAAGGCCGAAGGTGGGGCCTACATATTATAAGTTGTAAAAGGGCCCTAATTCAAAGTCACTTCGCATTTTCAACTATGAACTCCTCAAGAGCTCGCAACTTCACTATTTTCACCCCGATCCTTGAGATTGATCACCCCGCACCTCCAAGCTCCATTGTGTCATCTTCCCCCACTCCTAGCTCCTACAAGGGAGGTTTCTTCTCTTCGCTGTCTCATGTTTTCATTTTCTTTTCTTCCCTCTTTATGGTTTAGGTTTTAGGGTTTTTTCTCTTGGTGCTTGTCCGGCTTAGGGCATGTAGGTTTCCCTTTCCTCTGGTCTCTTAGGGCCCTTGGTGCCTTTTTCATCTAGCAAGGAAGTCCCTCCTTGTCAGGTCAGGTCTGTTCCCTTTTGGTTTTCCGTGTTAGGGTTTTCATTTTTCAGTCACGATCTTTATCGTAGGTTTTCAACCTCTGAGAGGCTGAAAACCAGGTCAGGTTGTAGTCTTTTCGTCTTGGAGATTCAGTCTTTTTGGCATTTTGGACCTCTGAAAGGTCCAAAATTATGACAGGAACAAATCCCCGAAAGGCTTGTCTCACTCCTTGTGCTTTCAGAGATTCAGCCTTTTCAGCGTTTCGGAGCTCCGAAAGGCCCGAAATTCTGACAAGTCTGAACCCCTGAAAGCCTGGTTCTTTGAGCATCATGATTTTTTATTTTTGGCATCCATAAAAACTTTAGAATTTTGGATTCCAAAAGGTCCAATGAAACTCACTCTTTAATAATGGCTTTTCGTACTTTCAGTCTTTTCGGCCTCCGAAGCCATTTTCGATGCTTGAAACCCTGAAAGGGCTGAAAATGCAAAAAACCTACATTCCTGGCTACTTAGAGAGATTTTTCTCTATTTTCTTATTTTAGCTAGCTTTCTTTTAGTTTGTTCTTCAAATAAGATACCGATACTTGCATGTTTCATTACAGGAATGCCTGAGAAAAAAGACTGCTTCACCCATGAAGTACCTATACAAGGGGAACACCCCCCATTCCAAAATTGGCAAAAAGAATATTGAAATCACCGATACTTATACCAGGAATGTTGATTGGGATGATTTCTTGACAAGGTGTGCCTAACTAGTCAAGAGATCAAAGGATTGTACCTCCCTGATATTAGTAGGACTACTCAGCGCAGCAGCACACCTAGTGGCCATGTCCTCACCTGAACTGATCATGACCTTAGAAAACCATTATGACTTAGAAAAAAGGTTGGTTCAGAATACAGAAGGCCAAGTGGTATTGGATATTAGGCCAGATGTCTTAGAGGATGTCTTCCACCTCCACAAAGGCGTAGATAAGTTCTATGATTTTTTCATAGATAAGGGAAACTTGTGGTTCAGAAAAAAAGTAGAAGAAGCTTATGAAATAGTCAATAACCATTACCTCGAGAAACCTCTCCCTAAAAAAATAGCTGTATAGAATTCCCTAAGGCAGAGTTCAGTATTTCGGCCTTTCGGCCCCGCAAGCAGGACAGTTTTCAGCCTTTTGGCCCTCTGAGTTTTTGGCCTTTCGACCTTCCAAAATTTCAGCCCTCCGGGTTTTTGGCCTTTCAACCTACCAGATATTTGGGCCTTTTCAGGCTCTGACAAGTCTGAACTTTAGACCAGAGTTTTGATCATAAAAACTTAGAAGTTTTTTGACACTAAAAAGTTTCAGAGTAGAGGTTGGGGTCTGAAAAACTGGGTGTTTCTAGCTAGATCAGATTTTTGCACACCAGTTGAACTCTAGATTTAATTGATGGTTAACTTGGGTTCATTTTGAAGGGACTAAGGGTCCCCTATCAGTCTCTACTGCCAGAAAAGCTTCCAGAAGAAGATTCCAAGAGAGACTCTAAGAAACAAGAAGAAGACTCCAAGTTTTCAGAAGAAACCCTCCTTCTTTTCTCTTTCTTCTTGGCGAGTTTGACCCTCCTTGCATGGGAAAATGGATTGTAAATGGATTCATGGATCCATGCAAGTTATCTAGTATTAGTTAAGAGTATTTTCCTTTTCAGCAAAGTTTTAGTTTAATTTATTTTTCTCTCTGATGCCCTAAATTTGTAATTCAGAGTTGTGGATCAAATTCTATATATTGTAATCACAAATCAATGTAAAGGGTTAGATTCCTAATGCAATAAAGATATACATTTGGTGCTTCATTTGTGGTGTGTGAATTGCTACTACCTATGTGGAATTATTGGATGCATGCTTTCATTATTCATTATTTTTAGAGAGCCTCTTGTTTATTGTGCTTCAAATTCGCGTTTCTTTGGCTGGAGTTTGCTGTTGTTTACTTTACCTTGCTGTGACAAATGTGTGGAAGGGATCATCTTTGGGCTTAACAATAAATCTGTCTCATGGCTGTGTACATATTGGTGGCTCCATGATTTGATCAATTTTGAATATCTTTCATGAGTGAATATGTCTTCTCTCCAAACGCTTGCATTCGTGGGGTAGTGAATTGTGACTTGGTCTGATCTATGCTTCGTGGGTTTACTCTAAATCTCTCCCATCATTCAATTCACAAGGAAGGGTTTTACAACAGTTTATGTCCATAAGATCTCATTTTTAGTCATTTGCTTATTTCTCATTACTCTACTCTCTACTCCCTTCCGTCTTTTAAAATTATGAAAATCTACATCTTAAAAAATACAAAATTGCATCTTATTTACAACACCCATATATGTTAAAATAGAAAATACCAAAAAGCACTAAAGTGTTTTGTAGTTTGATGTCTTGAACGAACCAGCAAAGGCCTCCTCATGAACATTCACATTTATCTTCAACTGAGTAATCAAGCAGGTTGTGACTTGACCCTGGAGAACCTTGGGAAAAACCCGGTTATTCTTTCAAAAGAGGAAATCGAATCTCGATATCCTAGCAAGTTGACTTGTGTCAAAATAATGCTCAACAATTATATTTCATAGTAACTATATGAAATGAACATTTATGATGTGGGAAATTAGATGATTTATTCTTGACCTATATGATGGATATTTATTTCATATAGTATGATTTAGTGCAACAATATTTTCTCTTATTACTCTACCACACTAAAAACTCAAACAACTAATTGACTATTTGTGCTAAACTACACTTGGAGAAAGAAAAGCTGAAACTGGAAATGAAAACACAACTACCCTACCCTATCCTAATCAATTAGTTATTAAATCCTAAGATGCATGCATTTATCAATTGATTAAAATAGATTCCTTTTCTCACCAATAGAGGGTGAGTTTCATGTATAAGATCAACTGAAAAAATATGAAATATAACTAGAAATACCAACAGCTACTAAAGCATATCTTAAAAATCACAAGTTAGATCACATACCTTTTGAATTT
Organism: Thuja plicata; assembly: GCA_018584345.1. Lineage (NCBI taxonomy): Eukaryota > Viridiplantae > Streptophyta > Pinopsida > Cupressales > Cupressaceae > Thuja > Thuja plicata. The sequence goes on along the minus strand of MU227190.1, from coordinate 1,255,848 downwards.
CATCAAGATAAATGTAGGTTTGGGGTGCATATGTAGATTGAATATGCTTTTCTATAACTATAAATTCATGCTTAGACTCCACCCTTGAAAGATGCCTGATTGGGCATCCCCTTGACATGATAAACTCTAGATTTTTATTGTTGGTTTCCATTTTTCCAACTATATTTTCAACAACCACCTCTTCTTTCTCACAATACTGCTCTATCTAAATCATATTTGCATCCATGCATGACTCTTTTGTTATATTGTGGTGACTGATCAGGAAAGTGATTTACCTTTTGAAATTTTTTTGAGTCTTATTTCGGCCAATTTCTGGACCGACATGTTCTAACCCTAAAGCGACATAAATTTTGTATAAATTGGTGTAGGGTTAGGGTTTCATTATTATGTTGTTGTTTTAATGTGGTATTGAGATGTAAGGGATCTGTGCATTGCGATTTGATTGTAATCAATGGATAAAAATAATTTTGGACTTTGCTATTGGGTGGACGTAGCCCAGGGATTGGGTGAACCATGTTAAATCTTTGTGTCTTGTGTTCTCTTCTGATTTGGTTTATTATTCTCTGTTATTGGTTGTTATTTCTGCATGTAATTATTATTTATGCCTTGTTAATCCTAACAAGTGGTATCAGATATACAATTTTTTTGAGTTATCCTCTATAGGAAGGTCTTATAGTTGAAGTGGGAGTCTCACAGTCAAGTGGGAATTATGGCAGACGAGGGTAAGCTAAAGGTTGACAAATTTAATGGGCAGAAATTTCAGTTATGGAAAATGCAGATGGAGGAGTATCTCTATCAGAAGGATTTATGGCAAACTTTGGGAGGAGTGTCCAAGAAAGATGCAACTATGTCTCAGGAGGATTGGAATATTTTGGATAGAAAGGCACTGGGAAGCATTTGCTTATACCTAGCTCAATCGGTGCTATTTAATGTTACAAAATCAAAGAAAACTGTAGAGCTGATGGAATCCCTAGAAAAGTTGTATGAAAATCCTTCCACTTTGAATAAGGTATTTCTTATGAAGTGTTTATTTAATATGAAGATGGTAGAAGGTGGGTTAGTGGCTGATCATTTAAATGAGTTTAATACAGTTACTAGTCAATTATACTCTGTGAATATTAATTTTGATGAAGAAATTAGGGCTCTCTTGATTCTTTGTTCTTTTCCAGAAATTTGTAATAGCTTGATAATGGCCATTAGTAACTTTGTTTCTCATACAAACACTCTAAAATTTTATGATGTTATTGGTTTTATTCTGAGCAAAGAAATTCGTAGGAAAAGGTCAAGTGTATCTACATCAGGTAGCATGTTGAATGCATAAACTAGAGGCAGAACAAGAGATAGAGGAAACAACTCTGGAAATCATGGGAAATCATGAGGGAAGTCAAAGGGAAAGAGGTCTCAATCAAGAGGACCAAGTGACTACTGGTATTGTGGAAAACTAGGTCATAAGAAGAAAGATTGCTGGTCTCAGAAAAATAAAGAAGGAGACAAAAAAGAAGGCAATAAGGAGGCAAATGTGGTAAGTAATAAATTTGACAATGATATTTTGGTCCTTTCCCTTGAAAATGCTGATGATTCATGGGTTCTAGATTCAAGGGCTTCTTTTCATGCTACACCCCATAGGAGTTATTTTATTGATTATGTCCAAGGTGATTTTGGGCTAGTTTATTTGGGAGATAATGAACCTTGTCAAATTCTTGGGAAGGGAAGAATTAAGATTAAGTTGTAGAATGGGAATCATTGGCTACTAAAAGAGGCAAGACATGTTCCAAGGCTGAGTAGAAATTTAATTTCAGTAGGGAAACTAGGTGATGAGGGTTGCACAATTAATTTTAATGATAAAAATTGTAAGGTCTCAAAAGGTTCCTTAGTAGTAGCAAAAGGTGTGAAAGTAGGCACCTTATATCTTTGTATAGGCAATACTGCTCCTTATACTTTAATTGTTATAGAGAAAAATGAATGTTCAGGAACAGTTGCTACAGTTGAGCGGGTTGAACATGAAACAATTGTTGTGGATACATAAATAATACTATGACATAAAAGACTTGGGCACATGAGTGAGAAAGGTATGAAATTACTTCAGTCAAAGAAAGTTTTACGAGGTCTGAAATGTGTAAATTTCAGATTTCTATGAAAGTTGTGTGTATGGGAAACAAAAAAGAGTTAGTTTCTTGAAGGGTGGGAAGGAAAAGAAAGATGATAAAATAGAGCTTGTACATACAGATGTATTGGGGCTAGCTCATGTATATTCCCTTGGTGGCTCTTTGTATTATGTTACTTTCATTGATGATGCAACTAGGAAAGTATGGATTTATTTCCTTAGGCAGAAATCTGATGTGTTTGAAACTTTTAAGAAATGGAAAATCTTGGTTGAAAATGAGACTGGTAAAAGATTAACATGTCTCAGATTTGATAATGGTGGTGAGTATTTTAGAAAAGAATTTGAAGATTATTGTTCCACTAATGGTATCCATAGGTAGAAAATGGTTCCAAGAACTCCACAAGAAAATGGAGTGGTTGAACACATGAACAAGACAATAATGGAGCATGCAAGGACTATAAGATTTCATGCTGGGATCCCCTTAAACATGTGGGCAGAGGCTGTAAATAGTGTTGTTTATTTAATCAATAGAGGTCCCTCTACTTCTTTTGGTTGTGGTATTCCAGAGGAAGCATGGATTGGTAAGAAGGTAAGTTATTCTTTTCTCAGAACCTTCGGTTGTGAAGCATTTGCACATATAAATTTTGAAAATAGAACCAAGATGGAAGCAAAATCAAACAAATGTGTATTTGTTGGATATAGGATTGATGAATTTGGCTATAGAATTTTTGATTTTGAGAATCATAAAATTGTAAGAAGCAGAGATGTCATATTCAATGGGAAAGTGTTGTACAAAGATCTGCTGCAAGATTGATTATGTAGAGTTGGATGATACCCCAAAAGATAATGTTTTAGTTATTCCTTATGCTCTGCAACAACAATAGCAACAAATACCACACACCCCAGTGAATGTTAGACGGTCAATAGGGCTAAGTAGACCTCCAGATAGATTTTCACCTTCTTTGTATTCTATTTTATTAACTGATGCTGGTGAACCTGATTGTTATAATGAAGCTATACAAGTGGATACAAAGCTTCAGTGGGACTCTGCAATGATAGATGAAATGGACTCCTTGCTGAAAAATTAGACTTGGGATTTATGTAAGTTACCTGCAGGTAAACGGGCTTTGCAGAATAAATGGGTTTACAGGTTGAAAGAAGAAGATGGAGGTAAGAAAAGATTTAAAGTCAGATTAGTCATAAAAGGATTTGCACAGAAACATGGTATTGATTTTGATGAGATATTTTCTCTAGTTATTAAAATGACTTCTATTTGTACTGTTTTAAGTATTGTGGCTACTGAAGATTTGCATTTAGAGCAGCTTGATGTTAAAACAACTTTTCTTCATGGTGATTTGAATGAAGAATTATATATGGTACAGCCACAGGGATTTGAGGTCAAGGGTAAGGAGAGTTTAGTGTACAAATTGTAGAAAAGTTTATATGGCTTGAAGCAAGCACCTTGACAATGGTATATTAAGTTTGATAATTTTATGAATGAGAATGGATACACTCAATGTAATTCTAACCATTGTGTTTATTTCAAGAGGTTAAATGAGGATAGCTACATTATTTTATGTTTATATGTTGATGATATGCTTGTAGTTGGGTCTAACATGGATCATATTAAGGGGTTGAAACAA
>MU227190.1:1228768-1252028 GCA_018584345.1 Thuja plicata | reverse complement strand
AACTCTATCTCAGGCTGATTATGTTGAAAAGGTGTTGCAAAGATTCTCCATGAAGGATGCCAAAGCTATCACTACACCTTTGCCTGGTCATTTGAAATTGACTAAGGAGATGTGTCCAAAGACACCACAAGAAGAGGCTAAAATGTCAAAGATACCTTATGCTTTAGCTTTAGGGAGCTTAATGTATGCTATGGTATGTACTAGGTGCTACATTGCACATGTAGTGGGAGTCATTAGAAGGTATATGAGTCACCCTGGGATTGAGCATTGGAATGCAATCAAATGGATTCTTAGATATTTGAGAGGTACATCTAATAAGTGTTTACGCTTTGGGGGATCTACTACTACTGTTCATGGCTATGTTGACTTAGATTTGGTAGGAGATATAGATACTAGGCAGAGTACTACAGGTTATGTATTTACTTTTGGTGGGGCAGCAATGATTTGGATTTATCGGTTACAAAAGGTGAATGCTTTATCCACTACAGAGACAGAGTATATTGCTGCTACTGAGGAAACCAAGGATATGATATGGATTCAATTCTTCATAGAAGAATTGGGACATCCAAAGGTGGATAGCTATCTGTATTTAGGCAATCAGAGTGCCATTCATCTTGCGAATAATTCTTCTTTTCACTCAAAGAAAAAACACATACATTTGCGGTATCATTTCATTCAGTCAATTTTGGATGATGGGAAGTTAAAGCTGGAAAAGATTCATACAGATGATAATACAGCTGATATGTTTACAAAGGTTGTAATGAGGGAGAAGATGAATTCTTGTTCAGCTTCAGTTGGTCTTCTAGATTGAATAGACTAATAGAACAACAAAGTCCAGGAAGGTTGGATCCAGTGGGAGCTTCACAGGGTAGCGGTTTAGCTACAAGATTAGTCTCCAAGCGGGAGAATTGTTTGTTTATGCAAAGTCTAATCAGTCCCCAAGTGGGAAATTGTTATATTGTGGTGACTGATAAGGAAAGTGATTTACCTTTTGAAATTTTTTTTGAGTCTTATTTCGGCCAATTTCTGGACCGACATGTTCTAACCCTAAAGCCACATAAATTTTGTATAAATTGGCTTAGGGTTAGGGTTTCATTATTATGTTGTTTTACAATGATATTGAGCTGTAAGGGATCTGCGCATTGTGATCTGATTGTAATCACTGGATAAGAATAATATTAGACTTTGCTATTTGGTGGACGTAGTCCAGGGATTGGGTGAACCACGTTAAATCTTTGTGTCTTGTGTTCTCTTCTAGTTTGGTTTATTATTCTCTATTATTGGTTGTTATTTCTGCATGTAATTTTTATTTCTGCGTTGTTAATCCCAACATCTTGAACCTTTTCCACAATGTTATCTACACTTTTCTTATTTTCTTCATCTGAAGATGAAGGATTGATATCTAATTATGACACAAATACTTCCAAATCATCCCAAAAAGTGTCCTCTTAAATACCACCTTCATTTTTCCACATATGAGGACTTTCTTTTAGCTTGACCTATAATCTTCATGAATGATCAAAATATCAAGGTCCTGAACCTCCTCTTGCTGTCATGCAACTATTATTGGTATGATATGATTTTCATTACTTTTATTCTTCACAAAACATGGAATCTCATTAAACATATTAGAAGAAACCTGAAAATCGTCAACCTTTTCAATTTTAACAACCTGTTGTTCATTATATTTAACCTTTCCCACAATCTATAGAAAATATGATTTATCAATCTCAATATCTTGTACAATCGTAATAGCATATAAAATATCTATTTCTATTTCCTTTAACATCTCTTCCTATTATTCTACAACTTGAGAAATTAGGGCATCATTGAATTCTTGAGGTTGCACTAGATTTAGGAAAAGATGTTCTTGAGGTATTGAATCTTGGATGGATTCCTCAAAAGGATTTACCTGCTCAATAACATGCTCTTTTAATAGAATAGGTTCTCTAATTATTGGGAACTTAAACATTATAGGCTTTACTTCTACATGTTCTTGAAATGAAGGAGGACCCATAACAATTGGAATTTCAATAGGAGAATCACCTTGCATGAAAATTATAATTTTGGCCTTAAAAGTCTCATTTTCAACAAATTTTAACCTTATCTATTCTTGCTTTGAAACAATCTGACACTCACAATTCTTTTCAAACTGCCTCTTTTGTATTTCATATTGTTGATCCTGAAGATCTTATGGTATTAGACATGATACAACCTCCTCCTCTTCTACAAAAAGAAGAAAATTATTAAATAAAATAGGAGAAACCTCATACTGATCAATATTCTCTTATTCTATTCTTTTATTCTCGAGTTTATTGTACTCTTGATTTTCTTGCAATAATTCTGATTGTTTATCTTGAGAAGAAGTGGGCACTTGAAATGACTGTTTATGAGGAACTATGGATTTATTTTCTTCTATAAGTTGATGTGAAATACCATGAGCTAATTGAACCTCCTCTAAATTTACAACTATGGAAAGTAGGACTCTTATCACCTCTTTTGTATCTGTTAGTTTCTCCTCATATATCTCCTTTTGAGCCTCTAACTCCTTTTCATAGTGCTCTCTTTGTACTTTCATCTCCTCTGCAATGTTTGCTTCATATTGTATCCATTGGGCCTTCAACTATCTTGCAAGGTTTTCTTTTTGTTATTTCTTTTGTAAAACCAACCTATATATTAAAATGTCTACAAAAGTTTTCACAATCTCACCACATTTGGCTACCATTTCCTCCTTATGAAGCTTAGCTTGATGAGCCAAATCCTCTTGCTAATGTAGATAAGCCTAATAATAGTATTCTTCCAACTGTGATTGGATTTCTTTCTTTCTCTTAATATCATCCATCTTCCTGTTGAAGTCCTGCAAATATATCCTTAATATCCAAAATCTCACACTTTTGGGGCTGATGAGGCTGAGCAGGGATATGTGGCTAATAAACATATTGTGCTTGCTAGTTTGTTGTTTTATGTATATTTGGATTAAAAAAAAATTTATGATTGCGGCTATATGGATGGAAAAAATCCTCATGGACATTATCCTCATAATATGGTGGTAGGTATACATTCTCTCCATAAAAATTTGATATTTCTACTCATATGTAGAGCTGGAAACTAGAAAAAAAATTGTTTTCAAACATACCAACACTTGATCTTTGTGAAACTAGTATATTTTTCTCCTTGAGTCACTGGGTGTGTGTGTGGATCTTGCCTCCAAAGGCTGTAATACTATTTTTCACACCAAAAATCAGCAATTTGTGGAAAAGCTTGGACTGAAACAGTCCAAAGTGTTCCACCGGGCATGCCAAAAAATATTGTCACGATGGATTACACCCGAAATGCTTAAGTATGATACTCAAAAATAATGTTAAACATGGAATGATCTTTTGGCATATGGGTATGCTTATGGTGAATTTCAATCTCCAAAGAATGTTGATTCCTCTCAATACTCACCTAAAAATATATTTTAAACAAGAAAAAGGATAGAAAGATTTGCTTGAATTTAAAGCCTATCGCTAAAATGGTGATGCACCGAATAATACGTATCCTCAAAAACCCTCTAATAATGATAATTCACAATATTTCTGAGTAAGAGAATATATGCTCACAACTTGAACTCAAATACCATATTGGATAAAGGTTAAGCCTCAACTTTTCAATAAGGGAATATAACTTTTGCAATTTGAATCACTAAATCTCTAACAACACAATATGCAAGATGAAACAATGAAAATAATATGCAACAAAGCTGAATATCTGAATAAAATTAATCAAAGGGTTTGAAAAACTACAAAAATTAAATCAAATCCATAAACTCAACATTGATAATGCATCGATATGAGAAGGATCAATTTGGACTCTATTCAAATCGAAAGGAATGGTGCTGCTACAAAGTCTTAAAACATATGAGTCTCAATACAATATGCCTGAATTTGTAGGATGCAATAAACAAGAAAAATTAAAGGATTCCTCTAAAAAAAAATACAATACCACGCTTTATAGGAAGGCCAATCTCCTAAAAGAGGTAAAACCAAACTCGAACTACACCATAACCTAAACTCCAACTCCAACTTTATCTCCCCTCTCTAAATTCTCTAAATATAGCATGAGGTCATATGGAAGAGAAAAGACACAAAAATAGGGCTCAAATTGATAGATACTAAAGTCTAACTACCTCAAAACCCTATTCAACTCATGTGTAACTTGTGCGGACCCCGAAACTAATGCAAGAATGCAAAAGACTCAACTAGAACTCTTCCAAATATCTCCATAATATATGCAACTCATATTCTTCTCAAACTCCATAAAAAATCAAACTCAAAACTACATGCAATCCTTTACATAATAAGTAATAATTATTAAGTTCCTTAAAATTGCACACTCAATAATTATTTTACAATAGACCTCATGCAAAAAATAAAACACCCTCAAGCCTCCGTCATACACATGCAAATAACCATTCTTGAAATTTAGACAATTTGATTCATGAATAAATAAAATAAATAATAAATATAGTTAATAAAGTATTTACCAATCAGTTTAATAAATATATTTATTATTTATTTTTATAAAAAATTCTTTAATAAAGTAATAATACATTACTTTATTAAGAATCATGCATTATTAAAATAGTGAAAAGGCTTATTTCTATTTTATAATAAAAGGAAAAAAGAAAATGCCTAAAATATGTCCTTATTGGCCTTTTAGGGATTTTGAAACCCTAGAACAGGAACTTTTTCTCATTTTGGTATTCGATTTTATCTCTTCCTTTGCTCTAGGCATTTCTCGATAGGGTTTGATGGTGGTGGATTTGTCTCCATTTCTCCTTAGCTTCCTCATGCATAGGTATGCTTGGAAAATGTTTACAAAGAAATGAAAAATATTTAAATTTCATTTGTGTATTATGCTTATCAAAGCTTCAAGCTCTTTTTAAACAAGAAATTTTTAAAAACATTGCTTTTGTTTCTGTCACCATTCCTTTTTTGAATCTCTACTCTTGGCATGTGTACAATCGAAACACTTTTATTTTCTTCACAACACAATTAGAGTCTTGAAACTGTAACAAAAGTCAAGTTAACAACTATATACAGGCCGCAACCTTGGAACTCTTATTTCCTTTGTTTGTTCTGCATTTTCATGTGGTTTCTCAGACAAATTTATAATGATTTTTTTTTTCTCTAAAATTTATTCAAATCTTCATCCTTATAATGTGTATATGTTCTCAAAATTGTTAATTTTAAAGATGCTTTTAAAACTAAACCCCTATTTTTTATTCTTATGTATGTATTACTCGTAAAAATACTAATTTTCCCATTCTATGTTCATTGTTTATTATTAAAGATATGGAATATCAGATGATGGATAGTTCTAATGTATAACCAATATATACACTCCATTCTTTACTATTGCAACCATAGTCATTGATTGATTTCATTGGATTTTAATGATTGGCAACATGCTAGTGATCTTATAGCTGATCCTTTATTTGAAATGAAAAACCTATTTTTGGTGAAGTATACTCATTGCATTATCTATGTTCTTGAAACCACCGTTATTGACATGCCCATAACACCTTCATGGCACTCTAAAACCAAACTTACTATTGTAAATAAAAAAAAGCATACTAGGAATGTGTCACTTGTATTGAACAGAGCATTCATAGAACATTATACAAAGCATGGCTTCACTGTTACTTTCATTGCAACCATGATACCTTGCACTTTATGTCATTGATTCCATATCCTAGGATAATGATGTCCCCTACATGAAATTTTCCTGTAAATTTTCTTGAATATGTATGTTCTAGTAGCATCTAAAGATGTTTTGTTCTATTACTCGTATATAAAAATGACTGCTCTATTTTAGATAGCATGAAGTATCTCTCTTTGGCAGTGATGATATTGTTGTCCCATAGATGCTTCTTGATGTAGCCCAAATACCATTAACAGAAATTATTCAGAAGATACACAACAAAATGTTATAGAATTTGAATTCTTCATTAATTTCTCCAACTTACTCTGCCTCTACAATGAAAAAAAACTCCTAATTAATACAATTCTGAAAATTACCATATTTGGAAGGTTTTCGGGAAAAATAGATTTTTTTTCCATTTTTGGTAATTTTTAAAACTCATCCTATGAATCTTGATTTTTCCCAAGAAAAGATCCCAACTAAGGCAAGTTGAATTTCCAACTAATCCACGAAATTAGAAACATGATTTTGGATTTATTACAAAAACAAAACTAAAAAAACTGGAAAGAAAAAGAAAAAGCCAATTTTGGAGGTCAAGATAAAATTTCAGGCTCCCAAAAAATGGTCGAAATGTCCACCAACAAAGTTGGATAGCTGGAATTGCCATTAACTCTAGCTCATGAATCTGCCTGTAAAATTTCAGCCAAAACCCACATCCGAGTCAAAATTTATGACCCTCTGAAGCTTCTGCATCAGTATATCCTTTGACTGATTTTTATCATAATGAAATCATTGACTCCTTATTTCATGACAGAGTACATCTCTTCTTGAGACTATGTAAACACACCTATTACACTCACTAGGTACTTAGTGACATGGTTATACATCTTGATTGTTCTGTTAAAATACCAATGTTGCATAATTGTTTTTATATGTTGAAATAACTGATGAACTACGACTGGTTGTATGTTTGGAGTCATTTTGTTGATAGTCAACTGAGTTACAGATATGATGATAGACATTAATCAATTAATGTATTGTCATTGATGTTAACTTATATGAGTATCATTATGGTAACAAACATATATTATGGATTCAAGATCTAGAATTTTTTTATGTGGTTAGTAATTGAAGAGTTCTGTTTACAACGAGTAATAGTGAATACCGAGTAAATATAGTGTATACCGAGCACAATGATAACTAGGGATCACCGACACATCACGGTATTGATCGAGCAATTTAATCAAACCGAGACCGACTAGAATGATGAGCTAGAAAATTGATGATTCCAAGGTAAATGATAAGGTTTGTTATGATGATCAAATGGTTATGAAAATTCAAGGAAGATCAGATGAAGAAGATTGAAACTTGTTTTTAACACAACTGCCGAGGAAGGTTTAATCAGCAAAACCAACGATGGAGATTAAGTGGAAAAATCTAAAGGATGGAAATTAAATGAGTTATGATGTCTATATAAGAGACAAGAGATTCATTATGAATGATATGATGCTATGATGCGTACACATGCAAATTTCATGCATGACTGATCTAACTGGTTAAAGACAGAACCGAGCATTTTCTGCAAACATCACTGAGCGACAGAGGAAAGAGCATTAACTGAGCAAAACAAAGTATGAAGAATCAGATGAACTAAAGTGAACAAATTGATCAGAGGTATTATATACTTAGCATAGATCTAAAAAATCTATAAACAAAGTTGTATTTGAATAAGATCATTACTGTATTAGTTTAATCACTGTTACAGATATATCTCTTAAGCGAGTAGGACGTGAAAGTCTTTATTATGAAATTCTAATGAATTTTGAGTGTTTTATTGTTAACCCCATAGTGAATGATTGGTCAAGAGAGAAATTTTAGTTTTAAATCCTCTAACCATGTCACAATTAACATTGTGCATTGTAACCTTTAACAGGGTTGGCTCTTCACAGAGCTCACTTCAGAAGAGTGAAGTATTTTGGGTTACCAGTCCCAAGTGGTTTTTCCCTTAGCAGGGTTTCCACATTAAAAATATGTGTCAATGTGTATAATTTTTGTGGATTGTTACTTTTCTTTACACATTACTTTATCTACTTTGATCGGTAATCACAGTATTGATTTACTGCTACTTGGTATATGACTAAATTTTAAAATTATAGTATACATTTCACCAAGTTGAATTATATGTTTGAAATTTTTTTTATATACATTCAGGAAAATTTAGGATGGTAGGATAATTGAGAACCAACAGATTCACCCCTCCTCTCAGTTATTCTAACAATTGGTATCAAACCATACAGTGCTTAGAAGGTAAGTCTTAAAGGACTTAAGCTAAAGATCACAAGATGTATATGAGAGATGCACTGGAGCTGAAAAGGAGAAATTCTCAACATGGAAGAGCAGAATGAGATAATACCTATCAAGGATTGGAGATGACATAGAAATATACATGGATAATTAATTCATCCTACCTACTAGACCTTTGACTATAAATCAGATGAAAGAGAAACATGAACACAATGTGATAATGGTAGATATTGCTTCTTCACTTACTGATACCAAATTTGAGGATATCAAGACATGTACATCAGTCAAGCAGATGTGGGACAAGATTACACTAGTTTATGGAGGAGATGCAAATGTACAAAGAGATAAAGCTGAAAGTCTCCAAGGAAAATTTGATGACATGAGAATGAAAAAAGGAGAGAACATAACACAGTATAGTACCCAACTCAAGCAGGTTGTGAATGCTATTCGAGGAGAAGGTGGAACTATTGATGAAGAGACTATTGTGAGCAAGTTTCTTAAAAATTTATTGCCTATTTATTCTATAAGAGTCTTAGCAATACATGAAATGAGAGCAACACTTGGAAATAATATAACTATTGATACCCTTGTTGGTAGATTGATTTCTTTTGAGATGAACAATTTTGACAATAGTGTTGTACCTACTATGGAATCTACATTTATGTGTACTTTGAAAATTGGTAAATTTGGTAGCAAACACATGATAAGAAATAATAGTGATAATGACAGTGATGATAAGGAACTTGATGAACTTGAAGCATTAATGGTTAGAAGATTTCAAAAAGGCAAAGGAAGATATAAACGTAAACTACCTTTGATATGTTTTAATTGTAAAGAAATTGGACACTTCGCTACCTGATGCCCTAATACAAAGAATGATGAAAGAAATGAAAGATCTAATGAAAAAAAAGATGACCAAGAATACATAAGCGACCGATAGTATGACAGAAGGAATAATCGAGTTTACAAAGACAAAGGCAAGAAGGCTTGTTACATTGATGAAGATAAAGATAATGACATTGATTCTGACACTAATGAAGATATTGGGACAATGTTTGTAGCTTTGAAAGAAGATTCAGAAGAAGATGAAAAGTATGTTGAAACAACACTTATCTAAAGTTAGTAAGCATGACATTTGGGTTATTGATAGTGGATGCACACATAACATGACTGGAGATAAAGAAAATTTGAATTTATTGAGCATTATAATGGTGGATCTGTTAGAATGGGAAATGATACACCTTGTCAAGTGAAAGGAAAAGGTACTATAATGCTGAATAATCAAATCAAATGTGAGAATGAATATTGGGTGAAAGGACTTAATTATAATTTATTGAGTGTTTCACAGTTGAATAACATAGGTCACTGAGCTGTATTTGAAAATGGAAACACTATAATCTATGATGGAATAGGAAAGTTGATCGACACTAGTGAACAATCAAAAGGTAATCTATTCTATCTTGACACTGCTGAAACTACTTGTTTGATGGCTAAGATTGAAGATGTATGGTTGTGGTATAAGAGGCTCTGTCATGTAAATTTTGACAACATGGTTAGATTAGTAAGAAAATAAAAGTTAGAGGCTTACCGAGCTTATCTAAACCTGACCATGTAATGTGCAAGAATTGTCAAATGGGAAAAATGTCAAAATCTAGTTTTAAGAGAAAGAATTTCTCATCTGATGATATTTTTGAGATAGTTCATACAGACTTATGTGGACCAATGAGAAGACAGAGCTATTATGGGGGATATATACTTTATTTTATTTGTTGATGACTACTCTAGAATGATGACTCTCATGTTCTTAAAAGAGAAATCTGAAGCATTTAAGATTTTTAAATGTTATAAAGCTAAAGTGGAAAAAGAAACTGGTAGAGAACTAGAATCTTTGAGATTTGATAGAGGAGGTAAGTTTATTTCTGATTAGCTCACTAACTTTTGTAATGAGTATGGAATAAAGAGACAATTTTTTGCACTGAGGACACCACAACAGAATGGAATTGCTGAAAGGAGAAATAGATCAATTGTTGATTGTTCTAGAACACTGATGATTGAAAAGAATTTTGCACAAACATACTGGAGAGAAGCTTTAAGTATTGATGTCTACACACTGAACCAAGTACAACTAAAGAAAGATACAAACAAGAAACATTATGAATTATGGTATGGTTATACACCTAATGCGAGCTATTTTAGAATATTTGGAAGTCATTGTTATATTCTAAAAGATGATAGAAATGGAAAATTTGATTCAAAAAGTGATGAATGAATTTTTCTTGGATATTATACTAAGAGGAAAGCTTATAAATGTTTGAACAAGACTTCTAAGAAGTGTTAGAATAACTGAGGGGGGGGGGTGAATAAGTGGCCTCAAAAATTAATCCAACAATCCAACCAAAACTTATATCACATATATAATACCTCTATTTATCTTCCAGTCGTGCAAGATGTATGCCTTATTTAATTCTTATTAAATATATACTGCTCGATGAGTATACTATTTATCTTTTTTTAGTCTTTACCAAATAGCAATAAATAAGCATAGTGTTTATCGACCAATCCTATTTTAGTAATGTGTAAAGAAAAAAATCAAAGAAATGAACCATATACACATTTGACACATGGATTTTTAACGTGGAAACCATGTTAAGGGAAAAACCACTTGGGACCGGTAACCCAAATTTTTCACTCTTCTGAAGTGAGCTCAATGAAGAGCCAACCTTGTTAAAGGTTACAAACACACTGTTAAGTGCGACCTTGTTAGAGGATTTAAAACTAAAATTTTATCATTTGACCTAGCATTCACTATGTTATCAATATGAAAACCTTTTGATACTCTTGAGTATTTCAATACATTAAGGATGGTTAAATCCCACTCGGTTAAGAGATTTTTTGAATCAATGGTTTAACTGAAATAGTAAATGATCTGTTCAATAATACAACTTTAACTTGTAGATTTTCAGATCTATTGTTAGTCCATAATACCTCTCTGATCAATGTTCTTTTCAATTCATTTTCTCCCCTTATTTCTCCTTTCTGCTCAGTGAATGTTGTTGCTTCTCTGTTGCTTAGTGTCTGCAGAATTTCCTTAGATCTATTCTTTAGCCTGTATGATTAGATCTGCATGAAGAATTCTATCTTCACCAGAATTATATTCAACATTCCTCTCTTCATAATGAATTACTTGTCTCTATATATAGACATGATTTCACCATTAAATTTCCTTATTTTTCTTGTTCTTGATGTAGATAGATTTCTTGATTTGCCAATCTCACCATGCATTTCTTTAATCTTTAAAGCTTTGCTTTAGTTTTATTTCATAGATTTATCCTTGACAACTATGAATAAAACTAGCTTTAAATATTTAGTTCAACTAGTCGATGGAAATAAAACAATCAATCAGTTAACTCTAAATATAGCTCTTGCCAGCTAAGTGTTTTGTCATTTTCTAACTCCAGTTCTGATTGGTGATTAACTTTTAGTTTTCTCAGTCATTGACTCCAGTTGTCCTCGGGCATCAATTTAAGTTATGCTCGGTGTTGTGGTACTCGATATACACTGCGATTGCTCGGGGTTCTCTGTCTATCGATGTACACTGTCCATTGGTGTTTACTGTCACTCGGTGTACATTGGCTTTTTATATTTACCGATAACATAAACTTTATCTCTTTGGTTTCTTGAAGTCTATGAAAATATGTATATGACCAATTAGATTATATCAAGTTGACATCAATGCAAATACAAATACATTAACTATTTTAATGTCTTGCATTTACTTTCTATAGCTTGGTGATAATCAACTTATCATCTTCAAACATTCAATCAGTTATAGTTCATCAACAGATCATTGAAAGTGAAAATATAAGAGTTGATGAATTTTCTGATAAGAATGATGAGGAAAGCACAAAAGAACTAGAAGATTATAGTAGATTTATCTACATTGAATAACAAGACACTTTTCCCACACAGATACCTAATCTTGCTGTACAAAAAGGTAATGTTACTGAGCAACAGGAAGCACCAACTGTGAATCAAGAAAATAATGCAACTAAAGATCATGAACAGGAACACAATGAGCCTACTAGAGAACAAAATGAAGAAAAAATAATTGAACCTATACTTGCAAAATATGTAAGAAGACATCATCCAAAAAATTAGATTATTGGAGATAAAAGAGCTGACATGATGACATGAAGTAAGTTGAAAGACAACACATGTTTGATTTGTGAATTTGAACCTAAAAATGCTAGAGATGCACTTGAAAATGAAGAATGGATTATTGCAATGAATGAAGAAATTGAGAAGATACAGAAAAACAAAACATGGACATTAGTACCGAGATCGAGTGATAAGAATTTCATTGGCACCAAATGGATATTCAGAAACAAATTGAACAAGAATGTAGATGTAACCATAAATAAAGAAAGATTAGTATGCAAAAGGTATGCACAAGAAGATGGTATTGAGTATGGAAATTTGTTTGCCCCCATTGCAATACTTGAAGGAGTTAGAATAATACTTGCATATGCTGCATATAAAGGATTCAAATTATATTAGATGGATGTTAAGTCTGCATTTTTGAATGGACTACTGGAAGAAGAGGTATACATTGAGCAACCTAAAGGATTTGTTGATCCTGATCAGAAAAAATGGTATGTAAGTTACACAAAGCTTTATATGGATTGAAACAAGCACCGAGAGAATGGTATGAAAGACTACATTCCTATCTTATTATCATTAGATTTATTAGAACAAGTGATAACATCAATTTGTATTTGAAAGGAGGAAATGATGATAAGACCCTTATTGCTGATTTTTTTTGATGATATTATGTTTGGAGGAAATGATAACATATGCACATCATTTGCTGATGAAATGTGGAAAGAATTTGAAATGTCAATGTTTGGAGAGATCAATTTTTTTCTTGGCTTACAAATTTTACAACAAGCTGAAGGCATCTACATTACTCAGTCAAAATACATCAAGGAAGTACTGAAGACATTAAGAATGGAAGAATCTAAACCACTTGGAACACCTATGATGACAGGATGCAAATTGACAAAAGAAGATAAGACACTTGAGGTAAATTAGACATTGTATAGATCTATGATTGGTAAGTTGATGTATGTTGTACACACTAGACTAGACATTGCACACGCAGTTGGAATTGTTACAAGATTTTTTGCTAATCCCAAAGAATCACATATGACTACTGTAAAGAGAATTTTTAGATATATGAAGAACACTGAAGATTATGGATTATGGTACAAAAGGGAAGGAAATTTTGAACTGAAAGTTTACATAGATGCTGATTGGGCTAAAAACATTGATGATAGAAAGAGAACTACTGGTGGAGCATTATTTATAGGAGAAAGATTAGTTACTTGGATAAGTAAAAAGAAAGCATGCTTATCTCAATCAACTGCAGAATCAGAATATGTTGCTGTTGCAACAAACTGTTCAAAGATTGAATGGATAAAACAACGTTTGAAAGGTATGAATGAATAGATCACTGACCTAGTGATCATTTTTTTTGATAATAATAGTGCAATAAATATTTCAAAGAACCCTACGATGCATGCAAAAACAAAGCATATATCTATCAAATATCACTACTTGAGGGAACAAGTACAAGAGAAACAAGTTATACTGAAATATGTACAATCAAAAGAAAAACTTGCAAACATATTCACTAAGTCCTTACCAAAGGATATATTTGAGTACTTGAGGGGTAGACTAGGGGTTCATCCCTTGTCTATCAGTCACTAAGCTGACTAGGAGGTTGCATCGACCTACATGTAATCAGAATATCAATCATGTTGATGCAAAAGCTGAACTGGTCTGACACAGATATATCAGTACACTACAAGGTACTTATTTTACTACACCAAAAAATAGAGATATTTTTTTTTGGCTACTAGAGAGCTGTATATTTTTATTTTTTCCATTGTTGTCAAAGGAAGAGAATGATCAATGCAATATATATTCATTAAAGGGAGAAAAGGAGAAAAGAGAAAGGGAGAGAAATGACATATCTATCTACAAAGAGAAAATATTCAAGAACAAAAGAGTCAAATCTATAGGGAGATTCTGCATGGTGATTTTTTAATGCTAAATTCAAGCTAGGGAGAGCTACAACATTTTCCATTCTAGAATGAAAGTTTGGTATTCTATGGAATTTTTATATTGCATATTATATATTGTGTTTCCATCAATACCAAACAAAGAGATTGACGAACTATAACTGATTGTATGTTTGAAGTCATTTTGTTGATAGTCAACCGAGTTACAGATACGATGATAGACATTAATCAGTTAATATATTGCCATTGATGTCAAATTATTTTAGTATCATTATGGTAACAAACATCTATTATGGATTGAAAATATGGAACAAACAAAGTTTATGTTGTCAGTAATTGAAGAGTTCTGTATACACCGAGTAACATTGAACATGAAGTAAATACAGTGTATACCGAGCACAATGATAACTGAGCCACGGATCACCGATACATCACAGTATTGATTGAGAACTTTAATCAAATTGAGGTCGACTAGAATGATGAGTTGGAAAATAGATGATTCTAAGGTAAATGGTAAGGTTTGTTATGATGATCAAACAGTTATGAAAATTCAAGGAAGATCAAACGAAGAAGATTGAAACATTTTTTTAAGACAACTGCCGACGAAAGTTTAAGCAACAAAACCAACGATGGAGATTAAGCGGAAAAATCTTAAGGATGGAAATTAAATGAGTTATGACGTCTATATAAGAGAAAAGAGATTCATTATGAATGAAATGATGCTATGATGCACACACATGAAAATTTCATGCATGAATGATCAAACTATTTAAAGACAGAATCGAGCATTTTCTACAGACATCACTGAGCGACATAGGAAAGAGCATTAACCAACCAGAACAGAGTATGAAGAATCAGATGAAATAAAGTGAAAAAATGATCAGAGGTATTATGCACTTAGCATAGATCTGAAAATATACAAACAAAGTTGTATTTGAATCATATCATTACTGTATCGGTTTAACCATTGTTACAGATAAATATCTTAACCGAGTAGGATGTGAAAGTCTTTATTATGACATTCTAATGAATGTTGAGTATTTTCTTGTTGACCCCATAGTGAATGATTGGTCAAGAGAGAAATTTTAGTTTTAAATCCTCTAATCAGGTCATATTTAACAGTGTGCATTGTAACCTTTAACAAGGTTGGCTCTTAACTGAGCTCACTTCAGAAGAGTGAAATATTTTGGGTTACCAGTCCCAGATGATTTTTCCCTTAGCACGGTTTCCACATTAAAAATATTTGTAAATGTGTATGATTTTTGTGGATTGTTACTTTTCTTTACACATTACTTTATCTACTTTGATCGCTAATCACAATATTGATTTACTGCTACTCAGTATATGACTAAAGTTTGAAATTACAGTATACATTTCACCAAGTTGAATTATATGTTTGAAATTGTTTTTATATACATATGGGAGAATTTGGGACTGTAGGATAATTGATAACCAACTGATCCACCCCCCTCTCAGTTATTCTAAACATAGCAACTCATATATTTCTTTATGGTAATGAAATAGTGATTTCACAATACCAATTGCTTCAATTAGTGGTGCTTTGTTCACTAATTCATGTTTCATCTACCCTCCCCACTACACTATCACCTTATTATTATGGTGACATTTTTCTTAATATATTATCACTGATCTAATAATGACTTCATTTTATTTGATACGTTCACTGTTATAACATTTCCTTATCATTTTTCTCAAACTTATGTTTAGATTCATCACTATGATTCAAGCGACATTTGTTTGGATTTATCATGACATGATTATAGCCTTGCATTGATATATTTGAGATATCATGACTATATTTTGAAGCATCCAGTTATTCTGTAGAGGCATACCTTGCATCTCAACTATCCTATAGAATTCTTTGTACTTATGCACATAATTATGTATATATTGTTAGAATTCAAAGAATTCATAAGTCAAGATCATCTGCAACAAAATACCTGTCACAAAGGCAAAGAATGGAGACAAAAATCACATAGATCTGAAAGATGAAAATATTCATTCAGAGAGAGAAATGAGGGAATTACAAAAGAATTGATAATTACAAAGTGATCAATCCTAATAAATGAGATCAAAACCCTATGAAGGGTGGAGAAACATAGGTTGCATGAATAATTAATAAAAGAATTAATTATTGCATGCCTAAAGTTTAGCTTAAGTGAACTAGAGACAAAAAGGTGACTTAATAATTAAATTTTTAATGATTTAAGCAATAAGTGAAAATGTGACTTAATAATTAAAATCAATAATAATTTAATTAATAAGTGAAAATACATTTTTACTCTAACACACCCCTTAAGATAAACTTAGGGAGAAGCTAAAAACCTAGAAACAACTACTAAAAGTAGGAAATGGGTCCTGACAAGAAGGCCTGATTAGGTACCCAAGTACAAAACATCTCTGTAAAGAGGAGAAAAGGAGAAAACCCAATGGGAAAAACCCCTCTCCAAAAAGAGATGAATTCTAGTGAAGGACTAAAGAAGCCTTCAAACTAGGAAAAGTCCCAAAAAATAGGAACAAAGATTAGGTAGAGAAGACTGTAATCTGCATGGGTGCCCTAAAATGACACTACTCGAATAAGGCTGGAAAACAAGGAAAACATCAAAACTTGAAGATACAAATGACAAAAACACCAAAGTTAGAAGAGTTTATCAAAAGAAGAACATGTAGAAAACCTTTGAAGCATGAAGCTACAAACATTGTCAAAGAACTGCTGTAATATGTATGAGAGCCCTCAAATGACACTACTCGTATTAGGATGGAAAACAAGGCAAACATCAAAACTTGAAGTTACAGATGACAAAAAACACCAAGTCTGAACCCTCCAAAATAGGAATGAAAGAAGAGTGTCCATATGGTAAATGATCCATCTCACCAAAATGCATAGGTACCAGTCACTACATCCGCCTAGTATATATATAGGAACAAATACTGAATACATAGAATAAATCCATCAAACCTAGGAAAAATATATAGACCCAATAGGAAATACCCCCTATAATGTTGATTAGGGAGATGCATGACAAATATACCGAGTCAAACTTCCAAGAAATGTTGCATGTCAAAGAACGTACAAACACAAGTAAAGTATGATGTCAAGGATGATCAGTCACTTGACACACATGAGGCTAATGTTGTGGAAGGAACACTCACTTCACAAAGGTAAAAAAAACCGCCCATGGCACTTTATAATATAGTGCGAGTACATTCACGAACAAAATGTGTGAGATCCCAAGCATGCAATATGACATTTTATCTCAGTGCATTTGCAAAAAAAATTTCTATAGAAAAAGATGTATACAATATCTAGGAATGACTGAAAAATATTGAAAACATATGTAACAACTAACAAGGAGTCATCCCATGCACATAAAACAATCCCAGGACCTGGAACATCCAAGATATCCACTAGAATGCCAAAATGCAAAAAAATGAATAAAATATACCTGGAGAAGATTGTGGTAGTGAGAACCATACAAGTTGAAGGAGAACAAAACTAGATTTTTGATGCCATGCAGAAGTCAAAAAATAGAGTCCAGAGGAGCAAGATATGGCGACCAGAGTGAAAAATGGAACCCTGATTTGACTAGAAAAAAACCTTTCAAGATAGAAAAATCAGAAAACAAAACCTAGAAAATCAGGTTGGGCTCAGAACCAGCTTTTCGATCATATCTCGTTTGGCCAAAAATGCATCCGTTTGCTCAAGTTATGAGCAGAAAATTGATAGGAGGACAAAACTGGCGAAGGTTCCAAAAAAAAAGATTTGAATTTTTTTTGTTTGCCGCCTTGAAAATCATGCACTTTTTTTTGTCTTCCACCTTAATTTTTGTGCCCAGAAAATGGGCACATGCAATTATTTTTGCCTCAGATGGAAACTTTGTCCAAATTGGACGTGCCTTACATAGAAATAGAGGTTTTTGGGCATTTTGAGCACATTTGTGAGATTGATTTGTGCCCAAAGTGCTCCAAATAAAAAATCACCTCCAAATCCACACAAATAGACCTAAAAATTTGAAAACCTCAATGCTCTAGAAAACCTTCAAAAAACCTAAGAACGAGTTGCTCTAGCATGGCTCTGATAGCATGTTAGAATTTAAAGGGTTCATAAGCCAAGATCACCTGCAACAAAATATCTGTCACAAAGGAAAAGAGTGAAGACAAAACTCACATAGATATGAAAGATGAAAATATTCATTTAGAGAGAGAAATGAGGGAATTACAAAAGAATTGATAATTACAAAGTGATCAATCCTAATAAAAGAGATCAAAACCCCAAGAAGGGTGGAGAAACCTAGGTTGCATGAATAATTAATAAACGAATTAATTATTGCATGCCTAAATTTTAGTTTAAGTGAACTAGAGATAAAAAGGTGATTTAATAATTAAATTAATAATAATTTAACTAATAAGTGAAAATGTGACTTAATAATTAAATCAATAATGATTTAATTAATAAGTGAAAATACCTTTTTAGTCTAACATCTGTCACTTAACAAAATGCTGTTGGCAAGTTGACTTCCCGAGGAAGCATGAATTATTTTGTGTTGTCAATCACGGCAACAAAGTCATACTTAAGTTCTGTTATGAAAGACAAAATGACTAAGTATGAAAACAGGGCAGACAGACACATACAGAGATTAGTACATTAGCACATGTGTTAGAGATCACACCATAGCATGCGTGCTTAGGTATATACTCTAAGGTGTATATACATGCTAGCTCCAGATGCGCAGAGTACGAAACATCAGTACAAAAAAGTTACAGGCAGATTAGTAGACCTACAGTCCAGGAAACAAAGCATGGAAGCCGACTATAGATTTGATCAGCGTGAATGATTTTGTAATGTAATGGCTAAGCACCTTTAGTTATAAGTTTTTATTAATGTAATTAATGTTTTAGTAAACACGCTTAGGCTGACTTGTTCGGAAGCATTGTATATTTTGGTTTAAAGGCCAACTAGAGTCTTGTTTTGGGTCGCGCCTATTCAATTGTAAACATATAAGTATGTAATGTAATGTTATGTTACAAGAATCAATTATTATGTATGAGGAAGATGCAGATGAGCAGTATAATGAAGTCAGAAGATGATATAGCTCTTTAAAGGAGTAAGAGCATCTGCGCATACACGGAACTGATCAGACAGCAGTGTCATTACAACAATTCATTTTTGATATAGTGCATATCAACATTCAGAGGGTTGTAGCCTTCATCTTATTGGGAAGTGAGCCTAGGTAGTGAGCCATATACCTTTAACAGGGTTTTTGTAAAAGACTCCTAACAGGGTCAGACCTTTAACCAGGTCATTGTACTTAATTTGTAAAGACTGCTCCTAACAGGGAAAAGGAACTTTAACAGGTTCATTATACCTAGTAAAATATTTGTGGGTACTAATCCCCACTGGAGTTTTCCTCTGATCAAGGTTCTCCATAATCATATCATGTGCTATGTGTTCTTGTGTTATGTTTCTTTGGATGCACATTTGATATATGTTTAATTGGCTGAAATATAATTAATAGATAAACACTGATTCACCCCCCCTCTCAGTGTTTCTAACAATTGGTATCAGATCTTTGGTCCTCTGAAAGAAATTTTAACCACTTGAGGAGATCATGGACTTAGCTAAAGAAAAACATTTGAAATATAATCTTGAAGTAGCTCTTGAAGATCTTGACAGATCTGAGAAGGAAAATGAAGAACTAAGATTGAAAAATGATGGCTCTCAAATACTTATTAAAAGGTTAAGAAAAGATCTGAAAGATTGTTCTACAAGTGATCTAGGACAAATGGTCAAAAAGCTTAATGAAGAGAATAAATATCTAAAGGATAAACTTGAAGATCTAGAGGAACAACTTACAAATAGCCAGAACACCATTGAAGACAAGATCAAAGAAAGCAATCAATTGGAAGGTGAACTTCTACAGGAAAACATGAAAGTCTTGGAATTGGAAAACATGAAGAAGAAGTTGGAATCTGAATTAACAGAAGCAAAAGACAAGATTGATAAACTTCACACAACTTCTAATTTGATTCAATCCCAACTCAATGCGCAAAGGCAAAAAGGGAACACTACTGGTCTTAGATTCAGTACATCACAAGATGAAACCAAATCATCACAAAAAGGAGAAAAAACACTTGAAGCATCTTTAGAAGCTAAGAAAGTTGAAGATACTACAGAGGTTATATCTGAACCACCTAAAAGAGAAATTAAGCAAGTTAACAGAACTTGTTATGCATGCAATAAACATGGGAATTTGGCAAGAGATTGCAAAGAGGTAAGACCTTTTAATGGTTATTGTTACTCTTGTAATAAGTTTGGTCACAGGGCTATTCATTGCAGAACAAGTCAAAGAAATCAACCTCAGCAAAATCACAGGAATATAAATCAAAGCAATCAAAGAAATCAACTCTCAAGAAATTTGTAGAACATTACATGTCAGATATGCAACTACAATGGACACACAACAAATCAATGCAACATGATGAGCAAGAACATCAGACCTCTTATCATTTGTCACACATGTGGAAAGGCTGGACATATCTCAAGGTTTTTTAGATCCAAAACTTAGAAACAAGAGGATCCTAAAAAGTCACTATTTGAAGAGAAAGGAGAAGTCAATTTTGTCAAAGAAAATGAAGATTCAACCAAAATATGGGTTGAAGTTAAGAAGGACAATAATGTTGACAAAGTAGTTGATGCATGCATAGTGGACGCACCCTCTACTTCTGCTTGAATAGACCTTCTTGGTCTAAGGGGGAGCTATTCTAGATCAGGACCCCTGTGCAGTTAGTGTACTCACTTCAGAGTATGTGCCTTTGGATTCATGGTTAAAAGCATAGATTACAACTATATGCATTCATGCATTATCTAAATTGCATCGGGATCAAAGTTTGAAAATCACTGTGTATGTTTGCAAGCATTAAATGCAATAGATTGTATAAAAATAAATTCACGGTTGATCATTTTCACATTTACATTCAAGAGCACATAAATTGAAGAGCATTGGAGCACTAAGACATCAAAGCACGAAGGCATAACAGTTTGGCAGTTGGAGCGAATGGATAATCAGTTTGAAACGGAGCCCTAGCCATCGCACCATTTCAGAAATTCATGGAAACCCTACATAAGAAAACACCAAGTAAGTATGGCGACCCCAGTTGTGTTTGATGTAGTAGAGAGGAAGAGGTTCATATTTAAGAAGCATCCATTCAAATCCATACTGGATGATCTGGAAGGGGCTTTCTCTAAAACCTTGCTTGGCGTTGTTCACGTGGAAGATATCTGCGCGTACATTTACTGTAAGAAGGAATCATTAGGAGATGATAATATGGCCTCTCATATGGCATCAATGTTAAATCCAAATTTCACATTCAAGGATGAGTTCGCGCACTTACAAGATAACCCTATTTTAGAGTATTTGAATGCACATGAGTTTGATGAACCAGAATGGGTAAAGATTCTGTTAAGAAAAATTCATGATAATCTTTTCTGGATTGGAGATGTCCCAGTTCGCATCACTACATAACTAATCCATCAGTTAACCAGACTTCCAATGAATGGACCTATGTTTCCCACTGGCAAGGATGTCAAGAAACAAATTGAGAAAGTTTGTTTGTCTAGGAGTGATAGGCGCGGAATTACTATTAACCCTATCAAGGAAGATGACATAAAACTCTTGACAATGATACTTGGATACAAGTTTCAGCATGCAAGCAGGTTGAATAATGTCTCTACAACAATAGTCCTTGCAGCTATCAGAATAGTAAAGGATAACACCCAATACAACCTATGTGAGATCTTGCGCGGTCAATTGATTGACAATATAAGAATCATCAAGCATGACAAGAGAAAAACATTCAGGTTTGGATCTCTGATCATCTATTTGTATGACATGTAACTGATTAAATGGTTGGCTATATTAAGTTGAAGATGATGCAAGACATTAAATCAGTTAATGGTCTATATTGTCATTGATGTCAACTTGATATCATCTATATGGTCATATACATAATGCCAAAGACTTCAGAGAACCAATGGAATATAGGTTATGCTTTTAGAAATGCATAAAAGTCTAGTATTCACTAAGTGACAAAATACATCGGTGGAGTGCACACCATCGGTAAAGACAGAGATAAAAGTCACAGTGATGCCCGACAAGCAGAAGACAGTATTGCTCGACGAAGTAGAATCAAAGGATGCCTGACAAGCTAAACATAGTGTTTCCTGACAAGCAAGATCCAATGATACCCGATGGATGGAGATCCTGAAGCTAATTGAAGCGACACTGATGGAGTTGGCAGTTGTCACTAGCGACGAACTGCTGATTTGACCGACAGAACAGAGAGATCAGAAAATGACAAAATTTCTAGCTGGTAGAGCTAAAGGATAGAATTAATTGGTTGTTTTATTTGTTTTATTCAACCACAGTTAAGTAAGTGATTTAAAGATGATTTACACAGTTGGCAAGAAGATAACTACGAGATAAATAAGGAGTTAAATCCATAAATCAAATTGGCTGGATTATTTTTCACGCCAAGAATCAAGAATCAAGAACCTAGAATTAAGGAATATCATGTCTATTTAAGAGACAAGCATAATTCATTCTCCATGGTGGTGAAGTGGTCGATAAGCAATCAGATACATGGGGGAGTGAACAGAAAGAAGATGCTGAAGAAGAAAATAATGAAGGATTAACTTCATGCAGTCCTGATCAATCAAGCTGAGGGAGAACTAAAGAATTCTACAGACATTAACGGACAGTGAATCACAACATCACAGAGCAGAAAGAGTTAAGTACAAAGGAATTGTATTAATACATTAATCAGAAAGATATTGTAAGTAAATAGATCTGAAAATCTACAATTAAGTTGCATTAGAAACAGGTCATTTTGTTTCAGTTTAACCATTGAAGCATTAAGTCTCTTAACAGAGTAGGACTTAACAATCTTTTGTAATTGAGGTATATCCTAATAGATTACTAGAAGGTTGACTCATGATAGTAGCACTGGTCTTACCTAAATCCTATTGATAGTCTAAGAAGGGGGCTGATTCAAGGATGGTAGTAAGATTTGCATAAAGCCTATTGATAGTCATGAGACTAATTCAAGGATGGTAGCGTAGATGCCAGATACTTAGTGACAACCTATGTATTGAAAATCCTCTAACAAGG
>MU227190.1:1207000-1228236 GCA_018584345.1 Thuja plicata | reverse complement strand
GCAAGAGATGCAATGAATATGGATATAAAAATATTCAGGGTCAAAATGCAAAACAGGTTCAGACTATCTGAGAAGATAGTTGACAAATACAAGGATACAATATGCTTTATGGTAGAGATAGATTGCAAATGCATGGAGGCTATTGAGCCTAGAACTAAGTGGATTCATCTGCTAGGGTATGAAGTAGAAGACCATGTGTTAGAAGGATATGCACAAGTCTTATTGTCAGCACCCAAAGACCCTAATGAACCTAGATGGGGCACTTACAGAGAAAATATCGACGAAGTAGATATTGAACTACAACTTGCTGTTAACAAAACGAAAGCATCTAGAATAACATCCAACATTCTAAAAAATCATGGAGTCAAACAAGAAGATTTGGATAAGGCAAAAAGAGCCAAAATTGCTAAAGAACTTGAGCAGATTCATGCACAAGTTAAAATTGAGAAAATTGTTGAAACTCAGAAGAAGAAGCAAAAGAAAAATGAGGAGAGTACCACTGGGCCTACTACCAAAATTGATCTAGACACATCTCCACCTTCTATACCTAGCAAGAAACCTAGAGGAAGGAAGCACACAACTACAAATCACCCATCCTCAAGGAACACTCGGAGCAAAGCTAAGAATATTCAAGCTCCTCCTGAGGTAGGATTTAGACCCAGTCTAAATATCTTGAAGAATAGGATTGTAAATGAAGGAAGATTGGATACATTATCAAAAGTTTATAAAAAGTTTCAAGAAATTGATAAAACTGAGATACATTCTATGGTCATATCTCATATGACCAAGTTTAAGAAATCAGTTCTTGAACTTAAGACAGTGATACTGGATCAATTATGGAACTTGTTGGAGATAATGAAAAGACATGCTATAGAAGAGGACATGAAGATTAGAGAAGAAAATTTGGATACTCTTCTCCCTATCTGTTCACATGATGAGAAGGCTATTCTATTAGATCTAGTAAGGCCTCATCTCCGTAGTAAGACAAGAACTCTTTAGATTATGAACAAAGAGTATGAGCAGGTTGGAAAGGAGACTGAAAAAACATTTGCATAAGTATTTATGGATAGACACATGTATCCATGACTAACGATGCCTATAGAAAAATTTAATCCAGCTCCTCCCAAACAGGATACAACTCCAGTAATTCAGATTGCGCCTATGATAGGTCCACAGGATTCAGCGCCCTCAATCTCAATAGCCTCTAAGACAACTAAAGATTCAGAAGACACTATAGTATTTGACAATGTCAAGATATCCATGACTGCATTTGAAAAAGATATGGACAAAGTTGATAAGGCATTTGTAAACACCGAGGAAATGAACACAGATGACACATCTCTACAACAGGGTGAAGTTTCTCTCATTGATCCAATAGACTTGGATAAGGAGAAAGATAATCAAGGTAATGAGACACCGGTGAAGGAAATTCATGTCAAAAGTGAATGTGTAGATACAAGTCAGAATACTATTTTCTCACCATCCACTCAACCATCCACCTCATTGTTGTCAAGATTAACTCTTGACTCAACAAGTTTGGATGCATGGGGAGAAGAAGACCTAATCAAGATCAACATCCTAGCCATATAAAAAGCAAAAGAAAAACAAGTGATGAGGAACCCTCAATTATTGGAAATAGTGAACATTTTGAATGACCTAGTGCCTACTGATAAGAAAGTTGCTAAAGTCCAATCAGTTGATGATGTGGACAATATTTTGTCAAACTTCAAAACACATTTCACTAGCTTAGTAGAATCTGCTACTAAGATTGCAGAAGATGAATACAAGAAGGAGAGACTAAATGAATTGGTAAAGAAATTTACCTTAGATCTGAATTCGTTAAAGATTGGGCAGGCTATATTGAAGGAATTGGCAGATAAAGGAAAGAAAGTCATAGCAAATTGTATGGATAGAGTGAAGCTCACCTCTGAGCACACTAAAAAGATAGCAGAAGCAAAAGAAATGGTGGATAACATAATGAAATCAGTTGAAAACTCTACACAAGACATGGATATATGTAACAATGTCTACTAAGGGTAGTTAGACAAAATTGAGAAAGCAAAGTTAGAAATCAGCAAAATAAGGGTAAGGCAAACACAGTTGAGGAATGCACTTGTTCCATCTCTATAAGTTCTCAATGAGAACATCAAATAGATTGATAACACCATACAAACATATGATCAAGGTCCTTTCATGGATCTGATGAAAATGGAGAAATTGACATATGCTTTATGCGCACATCTTCAGACAATTGATGCAATGAAAGTCTCTTGGCAGAGAGAGATTCAATCTCTTCAAGTTGTGTACCCAAAAGTTTACATGTAGTAAGTATGTTGAAGACTTACAATTTTTGCACACCTTTTTCATTAATGTCAGAGGGGGAGTAGTATAGAATGTGTATATGCGGAGAAGTATATTTGTATATATCATTAAGTATTATGATAGACAGTCATTTTTGTATGAAGTCATTTTGAGTAACTTAGCCACATTCCTTTGTTGCCATAAATGACAAAGGGGGAGATTGTTGGAAAGTTGACTTTCTGAGGAAGCATGACTTATTTTGTGTTTTCAATCATGGCAACAAAGTCATACTTAAGTTCTGTTATCAAAGACAAAATGACTAAGTATGAAAATAGGGCAGACAAACACATACAAAGATCAGTACGTCAGCGCATGTGTTAGAGATCACACCAAAGCATGTGTGCTTAGGTATATACTCTATGGTGTATATACATGCTAGATCCAAACATGTAGAGTACGAAACATCACTATGAAAAAGTTACAAGTAGATTAGTAGACCTGTAGTCCAGGAAACAGAGCATAGAAGCCGACTACAAATTTGATCAGCGTGAATGATTTTGTAATGTAAGGGCTAAGTGCCTTTAGTTATAAGTTTTTATTAATTTAATTAATGTTTTAGTAAACATGCTTAGGCTGACTTGTTCAGAAGCGTTGTATATTTTGGTTTAAAGGCCGACTAGAGTCTTATTTTGGGTCGCGCCTATTCAATTGTAAACATATAAGTATGTAATGTAATGTTATGTTACAAGCGTCAATTATTATGTATGAGGAAGATGAAGATGAGTAGTATAATGAATTCAGAAGATGATATAGCTCTTTAAAGGAGTAAGAGCATCTGCGCATACACGGAACTGATCAGACAGTAGTGTCATTACAACAGTTCATTTTTGATATAGTGCATATCAACATTCAGAGGGTTGTAGCCTTCATCTTATTGGGCAATGAGCCTAGGCAGTGAGCCATATACCTTTAACAGGGTTTTTTTAAAAGACTCCTAACAGGGTCAGACCTTTAACCAGGTCATCGCACTTAATTTGTAAAGACTGCTCCTAACAGGGCAAAGGAACTTTAACAGGTTCATTATACCTAGTACAATATTTGTGGGTACTAATCCCCACCGGATTTTTCCTTTGATCAAGGTTCTTCGTAATCATATCATGTGTTATGTGTTCTTGTGTTATGTTTCTTTGGATGCACATTTGATATATGTTTAATTGGCTGAAATATAATTAATAGATAAACACTGATTCACCCCCCCCCCTCAGTGTTTCTTACAAATGCTAGGCTCAAACCTCATGGTATCCCACTTCATTCCACATGATATTAAATGAAGAATACGTACTTATACTTGCACATGAAACAAACTCATTAAATAAAAAAAAGCATGAATTCTTTTGATTGTTTCTTTTTTCTCATTTTCTTATTTCATACATTGTGAAATCTGAATATGGATTAAATGTTTTTTCATATGATTTGATTACTACTCCTAAGCTCTAATAAGTTTTCTCTCACCCCTATAGGTAATTGGATAGGGAGGAAACTATGGGAGTTGAGGAGATGAAGATATCAATGTGGAAACTATAGAAGCTGAGGAGATGAAGATATCAACATACAACCATGGGACTAGTCATTCAACATGCAATGACAGGTCCCCTCCTTATTTTATATGCCATTTCTTTAAATATATTTTCACTCTTCATCATGCATATATCAGTTTAGCCATTCTCATGACTTGTGTGAGAAATATTCTTTCACTATGAATAAATAAACATATTACTTTGAAAAATTGTCTATTTTCCTTTCAAGCATTTACTTTTCTGTTGAAACTTGGAAACACATGATGACATATAAACTCTGGAAATTAGAAAACTAAAAGAACAAAGAATGAAACTTTTAACCTTAATTTAAAAAGGCCCTCCAACTCTACATGATTTAGCTCGATGCTAAATTTGGTAACATTTCCTAATTCTTCTCATGATAATCTCTTAAATGCTTGTAAAATCTCTCACTTACCATGGTTATAAAGGGCTTTATCTAGGTATGCATGGCTACTTTCACTTGATTTGTAGACTTAATTGATAGAAACATTAAGGAGAACCTTAATTCATGTACCATAATAAATTTTCTTTCATGAACATATCTTTTTACCTTTTCTTATGTTATCAAATGATGATATCCTTGCATTCTATATGACTATATTAAAATTTTAAAGGTTTACATCATTTTACGTATTGTTCTGATTTACTCTAATTTAATTACATAATTAGCATGCATATATATTGAGAAGGGTATACAAGGTTACTAGGATTATTTTCTTGAGGATGTATATAGTGACTTCTCTATTGTTAAGGACATTTCAAATGGAACCACTCTATCTTTTCTACTCCAAAGTAGTACTAGCTCCATTAATGTTACTAACCCTATGTAGCATCCTTATTTTTTCCTAAGTGGAATAGCCCCTCTCACCTTTCTCCTTTTAAAATAGTTTTATAAAATATATACGTATTTTAAATGCCAATAAAATTCTACTAATTCATTTTGTTTTTATAAGTTTTTAAGACAAGGTCCTCATAACAAGACTCTACTACCAAAAAATGATATCCATATCTATATGTATATTTTATATGAGTATTTGAATAAATTTAAATTTTTCATCTTCTTGATTCTAATTTAACATATATCCTCATAGCATTTTTGCTAATGGAGCGGGAGCAGGCTAGAGGAGGGGAGAGCGCAGGAGGAAGTTTTTTGAATTTGAGGACGGGTAGGAAGCTGGAGAATGGTGGTATTTCTAGGGGATCTACGACAGACGATGTGGGTTTTACTGCGAGATCTCAATTTGGAGATGAGGACATTGCTGGAGGGCCTAACCTGGCTTTGCTTAGTAAGGACAATAGTCCTATCATGGGACCAGAGGTGGAACCGATTAAAAATTCCAAAAATGATGAGGAGTCAATGAAGACTCAATGAGATAAATCGCATGACTCTGCATCACACCTAGGTAAGAGGAATTGGTTGGGTCTCTTTGGTATTAAACCATCTGGGAAATAATCCTTTCCAAAAGTGAATATAATATCAGACCCGCTTAAGGGAAATTTTGGCATTATTATTCCAGACCCAATATTGGGACATACTGTGTCTTGAATGGCTTCTACCTTAGTTGGTAAATTTGTGGGACCTCGACTGAATATCGATCTTGTTAGATCATATATAGAAAAAAATGGAAGCTCAAAGGTCAGGTCGACATTGCAGCTATGCCAAAAGGCTTCTTCTCTTTTGAGTTTTTATATGGGGAAGACTTTTCAAAAGTTTTGTGTGGGGGTCCCTGGATGATGGGTAAATCTTCATTATCTTTGAAAAAATGGATGACAAACCTATATTATAATGATATCTTCTTTAAAATGGCCCCAGTGCAGGTTAACCTTCCGAGTTTGTCATTGGAGTATTGGCATGAAGATATTTTGGTTTCCATTGCTGGTACTTTTGGTGAACTTCTTTCTATAGATCTAATGACAGTGGCCTGAACTAGACAAGTTTATGCAATAATCAGTGTTAATATACATCATAATGCAGATCTCCCATAATTGATAAATTTGAACTCAAAGCTAGGTAAATGGAAACAAGAAATAAAATTTGAATCAATGCCTTTTTCCTGCTTTATTTGCAAAAAATCTGGTCATTGGGCGAAACAATGTCCTCAGAAACCCCATAAAGAGAAAAAGAAGGAGCAAGAACTTCATAAATCCCAGAGAATAGAATGGAAGAGGAAACCTGAAGGTCAAATCCAACCCTTGAAGAATCTTCAGAAGGTGAATGAACAACTTGGAGGTAATATGGATGACTCTAAAATGCCTCACCAAGAAGAGGAAATAAAAGAAACTTATGTGAATAACGATAAAAAAATGAAGAGATTGAATCTGAAGAAAGTATCAATGAGCAGAAGAGCCCAAAAAATAGAAAAGAAGAAAGTGTGGGATCTCTCAATGGAGAAGATACATTTTTGATTTCAAGAGTAGAAGATAGTATAGAGTCACCTATGATAGCTGGAACTATTTTGGACTCAAGGATGAATGAATCACTAATAAAAGATGCTTCTATTTTTCCTCCTCTGGATACTAATCTTGTGAATATCATAGATAGTGAACAGAAGAGTTGTGACTGAAACAATGGGAATAGAAAAGAAAGTCCTTCTACCCCTGATAGAGAAAATAAATAAAAAGGGGAAGGTATAGACTTAGAGGAGCAGGAAAATCCCTGGAAGGAAGTGGGGGAAAAAATAGAGAAAAAAAGGTCCTGGGTCTCAGCAAAGGTCTGACCAAAAAGATAACTCAAGGAAGAGGAATGAAGAAGTTAGGATGGGTAGCACCATCATCAAAATAATTAAGAAGAATGGGTCACAGAAGAAAAGTGGAGTCCAGACCAGAGGACAGAAGAAAGTAGACACAGGAACTCCAAAAAAAGAAAGGGGAAGGACATCTGAAAATTTCATAGGGAACTCGAAGCGAAATAGAATATTGCTGATGGTAAACAACTTACCATCGATCAGGTCTTCTCCCCAACCCTTAAATGAAATTCATATCTTGGAATATTCAAGGACTTAATGGTCCTCATAAGGAAGATGTAGTTAGGAAATTAGTGAGAGATTCTAAGCTTGATATTTTAATGATTCAAGAATCTAAGATGTCAAAAGAGAAGGTTGAAAAATTAAACCTGATTAATAAAGGTGGAAGTATAGGTTGTAGTTCTCAAGGATCCTCTAGAGGGATGGCTATCTTTTGGAATAATGTTAGTTTTAATTGTCATTTGTTGCTAGAACAAAATCATTTCTTAGTTGTGAAAGTTAGTAGCTTGAAGGACAATTTCTCTTGGGTTCTTATTAATGTGTATGCTCCTAACACAAAAAATGGTAGACAAAAACTCTGAACTAAACTTCATGAATTCAAGGAGACTAGAACATAGGATCACTGGATGATAATGGGAGACTTAAACACCCACCTAAAGGAAGAAGATAAAAAGGGAGGTAATATTACTCAAGTGGAAAGTGGAATGGATCTAATGGACTTTATAAGTAATGAAGGTTTGCTGGATGTTGATATGGAAGGTATAAACTACACCTAGTCGAATAGAAGAGTTGGGGCTGACTTAATTCAAGTAAAATTAGATAGGACGCTTATCACCCTAGATTGGTTCACAAATCTCTCTTTCTCTTTATCCTCTATGTCAAGAATTGGCTCGGACCACTTTCCTATCTCTTTTTCTGCCAATCCTCTTACTAGAAAAAGGAATTCCCCCTTTAGATTTGAGAAGATGTGGCTGGCCCACCCTGATCTAGAAAATAAAATTAGGGAGTGGTGGAACATCAAAGTGGATGGTATAGAAATGTTTAAAGTGGCTAAGAAATTGGCAAATGTTATATCTAAAATTAGGCAGTGGAGCAAGAATGTGTATGGGGACATTTTCCAGATCAAAAGTAAAATTCAAATGGATCTTAAATAAATTGAGGATGAAATTCAAAGATTGGGTCTATCTGAAGATACCAAAAATAAGGAGAATACTCTTCTTGCTGATTACCATAACACAATAGCCAAGGAGGAAACTTTCTGGAGGAAGAGATCTAGAGCTCTTTGGCTAAATTATGGAGATAAAAATACTAGATTCTTCCATCTCACTACTCTGAAACATAAGGCCATAAAAAAAATTAACTCTCTCTCCTCCTTCAGAGGGATTATCACCAAAGAAGAAGAAATAAGGGAAGAAATGAAGGGTTAATTTTCTACTTTATTAACCAAGGAACCTAATCTGAACTTGGAGGATCAGATAAAGCTGCTAGAATCGATTCCTAAGAAGCTGGACAATAAGAATAATGACTGTCTTAAGGCCATTCCCAAAGATGAAGAAATTAAAAAGGTTGTTTTCTCTTTTGAAGGAGAAAAATCCCCAGGGCCGGAAGGATTTCAGATGTTCTTCTTCCAGAAACTTTTGAACATCGTTGGGATAGATGTGTGCTCTACTGTTAAGGACTTTTTTGGTAAAAAAATCCCTGCTTAAAGAGCTCAATTCTAATTTCTTAGTGTTGATCCCTAAGAAACCTGGAGCCAACACTGCTGATGGTTTTAGGCCCATCATCCTTTGTAACTCTGTGTATAAAATTATGTCGAAGGTGCTGACTTCTAGGATTATTTCTTTCTTACCTTCTATTATTCCCCCTAACAAAATGGCTTTGTCCCAGGGAGGCAGATTTTGGATTTAATTATCATGGTTCATGAGAATATTCACTCCTTAGAAGTTTCTAAGAAGCAAGGTTTCTTGATGAAGCTTGATCTATCTAAAGCTTATGAAAGAGTTGACTGGGATTTCCTTCCAAAATTCCTCCGAGATTTTGGATTTGATGATATGGTGATCAGATTGATAATCCAGTTGGTTACTATGGTGTCTTCTTCTGTTATAGTCAATGGGGGCTCCTCGAAGTTCTTCCACCCCTCTAGAGGTTTGAGGCAAAGAGACCCTATTTCTCCTATCCTTTTTTTCTATAATGGCTAAAAGCCTCGAGAGATACTTAAATAGTTTGGTTTTAAAATGACAAATTATTGGTCTTCAACCTTCTTCTTCAGTTCAAAAATGCTCTCATGAATAATTTTTTGATGATACAATATTGATGGGGGAGGCTTTTGTCAAAGAAGAAAGGAATATAAAGATGGTCCTAAACATCTATACTAAGGCTTCAGGTCAATTCATAAACTGGGAGAAAAGTTCCCTTTTTTTCAGCAACACTCATTTTGATAGACAAAAAAGATATCTTCTATCCTTGGCTCTAAGATTCAAAGTATTCCAGACCCTTATCTTGGTCTTACTTTATGTTTGAAACCTGAGATCTCTTCTTGGAATGAAATTCTACACAGATTCCACAACAAATTGGATGGTTGGAAAGGGGCTATGTTGAGTCAAGCTGGAAAAGTCCATTTGCTGAAGGCAACGCTCCAAAATCTTCCAGTTTATGCCCTTAGCCTCTTCAAAATCTCTCAGAAGTTTTTTGATTTGATAGAGAAAATCCAAAAGAGATTCCTTTGGTCTGGGATTGAGGAGAAGAAGAGATTTAGTCTTGTATCCTAGGAAAAGGTTTGTAAACCTAAGAGATATGGTGGTCTGGGTATAAGAAGTATCAAAAACACTAATAAGGCCCTTCTGGAAAAATAGTGCTAGAGAATCTTTGAAGAAAATAAGGAATGGAATCTAATTCTAAAAATTAAATACCTTCTTACCTCCCTTTAGGACACTTTAAACTCCCAAGAGGATATCTATGGTTCCTTCATCTAGAATAGTATTTGTAAAGGGAAGAATCTGGCTAGAAAAGGTGCTAGATGGAAACTGGGAGATGGAAGGAAGATAAGTTTCTGGGATGATATTTGGCTGAAGGAAAAGCCCCTTAATGATAATCAGGACTTGGTCAAATGCTATTCAGTCTTGTAAAGAAACTATAGGAGAGAAGGTGTCTGACTACTGGAGAAATGAGAGTTGGGTTGATTTAAGACACATAGATGAGAATCTTAAGTCTATGAACAAGCAACTTAACAATTGGTTCCTAAGAGAGAATCTTCAGGATAGTCTCATTTGGGGACGAGAAGCTAATGGGGGGTTCTCTATCTCCTTAGCCTCTACCCTCCTCCCTGAGCTGGAAGAAAGCCCATTTTGCTCTCAGCTATGGAATCAAAATCTTATACCTAAAATTAACATATTTTTCTAGCTTCTTGTTCAGTACAGAATCCTAACGCTGGATAATCTCAGCAAAAGAGGTTTTAATATGCACAATATATGCTTTCTCTACTATGTTGAAGAGGAAAATTGTAACCACTTAATGATTTATTGTTCCTATACTAGAAATGTGTGGGATTCAATCTTCAAAAAGATGAACATGGAATGGGTTAAACCTCAAAGCATCGAAGATTTTGTTAAACAATGGTATTGTCCCTTCCCAGGCAAAGAAATAAAGAAACTTTGGCAGTTGATTCTCCCTCACTTTACTTGGAGAATCTAGAAGGAGAGAAATAATAGGGTTTTCTGAGATAAGTACTCACCTCATGAGAATGTGGCAAACATGGTTTTCATAAGCTTAATGGAAAACTTCAAAGGTCCTATTCCTAAAGACTCTCAGACTAGGAATAACTCCCATGACATAAGTGAATTTCTTAAAAGGGAGGAAAATAATAACATAACTAATAAGACCAAAATCAGAGATAATACTGTCTGGACTGCTCCCCCGAAGGGTTGGGTGAAGGGTAACTTTGATGGAGTTGCTAAAGGTAATCTTGGGAAGGCTGGGGTAGGTGGGATCATAAGGGATTGGAATGGAAAATTTCTAGGAGCTATGGCTATTCCTCTTGGGATTCAAATGAATCATGTGGTGAAAGTTTAGGATGCTCTCAAAGTGGTTAAACTGGAAAAAGATCTGGGAAGATTGAAGATTTGGCTAGAAGGGGATTCATTAAATATAATAAACTGTATTAAAGGTAGGAGTTCCCCTTCATGGAATATAGCCCATATTATTGAAAAAATTATTACTATCTTCCAAACCTTTCAGGAAAATTATATTTCACACGTTTACCGTGAAGGAAATAAGTCGGCAGATGGGTTGGCTAATGTGGGGACCCATAGTGACATCACCAAAAATTGGATCGGAGAGGAAAATCTTAAAAATGATATGAGGAGTCTTATCAATTATGATAGACTAAACCAAAGGGATGTGTAATCAATATTAATTATGACAAGGAAACTTAATATTTCGAGGCGGGATAATTGTCAGATGAGTTAGGATAGTGTCATGATTAAGCATAAACCACACAGATTGTGGGTCATTTTTGGCAAAGCCATTCGAAGAAACCAGAACAAAGCTGTTATTAGCTTGAAGAGAAAACATAGATCTTCTGGCAGGGTGGGTGGTGGTTTGAAAAGAGAGGAGCTGCTAGACTGTGAGAAGAGGAGGTAGAATAAGAAGGTTTGGAAAAAGCTGAAACATGGTGGTGTTACCCCCTACATGGAAATATTGCATATCTTCGACAAAGAAATTACCAAGAGTTTTGCAGAAGGCTGGGTGAATGGAAAAGTCAATCTGGCTGGTAAGTCTTTCCCACTTACTCTGAGTCTTTTGGCAGAAATTACAGGTTTTCCTTCGGAGGGCATGAAGTTTTAGAGGGATAATAAAAAAATGGGGACGCAAGCCTTTAAATTGTTCCCTAAAAGTGTTGAAGAATAAGCTCTTATGAACAAAGGGATGAGAGACCATGTTAATATTAAAAAAATTAAGAGCATTTGGACTGATATCCTGATTGTAATGATTGAATACTTCACTCTAGATGGGCATTACTCAAAGATTTACAATTTTCATTTTGTGCTGGTTAACCATTTTAGGCATAAGAAGAAAGTTTCTTTCCCTTATTTCCTGCTTAATTGGCTGAATAACAACATTGTGGATAATAGGAAGAAGGCTAGAAATCCTATTCTGCATGAAGGATTGAGTATGCTTATTGTGGAGTATGCTCAGGACAGGATCCCTGACCCGATACCCAACAGGGTAAAAGGGAAAAGGAAAAGAAATAATAAAGATGGTAAAGAGGAAAAAACCCAGAAGAGGGATAGGAAAAAGAAGAAGAAAAATAGAGAAATCAGGGAGGACATGGAAGCCCAGATTTCAACCCCTAAAGGGGATGAGAAGGATGTAAACATCAAAGAGAATGATGATGATCAAGCTAATGAATGGAAACCTAAGATTTTAAAATCCAAAACCCTAAAATAGAGGAAAATGAAGAGGATGTTGAAGGGGAAGAAGAAGAGGAAAAAAATACTGGAGGGGGAAGGGAGGAGGTGGATACTGCCGAGGAAAAAGAAGACCAGAGCAGTGCAAAGGAAAATGCCAGAGACCAGAGGAAAATTAGGGCTAGCAAAGATATGAAGACCACCGAAGACCAGAGCAAAGATAATAAAAATTCTAGTGGGCAACCCATAGACAAGGTTACCACTATGGGTTTTGAGTATGATGATTGTATTTAGCAGGTGGTTAACAGTAAAAAGGGTCATGACATAATATGGAGAAG
Organism: Thuja plicata; assembly: GCA_018584345.1. Taxonomy (NCBI): domain Eukaryota; kingdom Viridiplantae; phylum Streptophyta; class Pinopsida; order Cupressales; family Cupressaceae; genus Thuja; species Thuja plicata. Next base: position 1,215,850 of record MU227190.1, on the reverse strand, counting down.
TGGAGAGCGGATGATATCAAAGAAATGAAACAAAACCTGAAGGCTATGGAGGATTTTATGGAGCCCTTAAAAATCAGGTTGGAAAAACTAGAAATGAAGTTTTTGATGGAGGTAAATAGCAATAAATCAGATGAAAGCCTGACAGCTAAGATCAAAGCCATTCTGGAGGAGAAGCTAAAAGACATGAACGACAAGATTAGTTATAATGGGCACATTATTAGTGAAGTTCTGAAGCATAGTAATGAGGGACTTAAAGTCTCAGTTATGAACTTGAAGGCCATTTATAATTACTTGGAGAGAAAAATGCTGGAAAATACTACTATCACTTTGGCTGATGATGCTAGGAGCTCAGGACTAGGAACTAGAACTAGAAGCGGCCTTAAACGTAATCTTCCTCAAACCCCTAAGGAGCTGAAAAGTATCAAAGATGCTATTCAAAAGATGGAGGATATGCAGAAAGAGGCCGAGAAGGCCACGATGAACAAAATGTAGCTCCTGGTCGGTTGCTGGTATTTTGCTAGTCGTTGTTCTATTTTTTGTTTCCAACTTTATTTTTTTGTCTTTTAGCTTCTTAGCTTGTTGGTTGGGGTCCTTCCCTTTGTCTTGATGTAGGCTTTTGTTGTATGTCTGGGTTGTTAATGCTTATCCTTTTTATGAATCTTTTGTAGATGGTTTCGGGGTCCATTCAAAACTTGTATTTACATCTATCAAAAACATATATCCTCATAGTCATTCCCATGCAATTCAGAGTAGGACAAAATATAATGATGAAAATCACATGCCTTACACTCTTCCTCTCTTTTAGGATCAATTAAACTCTATTATCCTTTATGCAATAGAAGATGTACAAGATGTGTGATTTATGTTGATAGCTAACACATAACTCTAGTCTTCTCTAATTTCATCTACAATGATTTCTCATATCAAATATTAAATTTCCTTTGTTTATTTATTTTCACCCAAATTCAAATTCACAATTTTCAAGATTGACCCAAGTCAATTCCATGATTTATAAAAATGAAACTAGTGGTCTTTAACTTTAAAGTGAAAGTTAGGTAAAATCAAGCCCTTCCTATTACTTATTACATGCAAAGTCAAAATGATTTTTTTTTCACTTTGGGTTAATCTTAGATATCGTTCAAAAATAGTCAAACATCAAAATTAGAGTATCACTAGTACATTACCAACTTGCATCAACATCTAGGCATTCTCCACATAATTGTCTATTATCTTAGATATTTCAAAAGTTGTTAAAATTATTGTCCTACTCGTTTGATAAAAAAAGGAATCAATCCTTTCATAGAAAATACCCTAAATACCACTAATTAGCTTAAAAAAATCATACAAATGATAACAAACTATAAAACAAATATTACAGTATAACATAGATCAAGCTTATGCATCAAAGTTTAGATCTAAAGGATTGCATTAAAATCCATAGTTGTGTAGATCACCTCTGCAATAGTGAAAGTAAATAAAAAGAATAAACCATCAAATTCTATATTTTGACTCATTCGTCTAACTATTCTTTACTTTTCTTGTGTAATATTGAATCAAACACAAACATCTTGTATGAGATTTTCCTTTAAGTAGATAATTAAATACATTTATTTACTTGTTAAATTTCCTTAGTTATTTCAATCCATTATTCCAAATAAAAATCCATTACCTTTCATTTTTATATAAAAAAATAATTTTTTCTTTTTGAATATCATTATGATAATTTTAATAAGATATAAAGATTGCCATCTTTGGCATGTTGTGACAACTAAGTTATTATGTTGTTCATTTTTGCCATCAAGATTCAAATCCTATTGGGAATGAGATTCCCCATTTGTAACTTCACCAGTTCATAGCTCTATGTAAGATTTATTTTGCATTAGTATTTTAAATCATATTGTGTGACCCATCATCAATAAAATAAAGAATTCTAAGAAAAAAATGATAGATAAAGAAATGTGAACCCAAAAATTGATGTATAATAAATCTTACATAAAATAGAAACTAAAAAAAAAATGATACATAAAGTATGATACCATAAGAGATGAAGCAGATTTTGAGAACATGAAACTATGATATATTTAAAAAAACAGTACAATTAAATTCTCATTAAATTATATACATGTTAAAAATGTTAAAAAAATTAAGCATATCAATATTATTTCAATGACACATTTCATACCGTTTTAAAAGATTGAAGAAGAGCAATCAATGATGGATAGGCTCAAGAACTCATTGAAGCAAAGTCTAAAATAATATTCAACAGCAACTCTCATTCATCTTCTCACAAATTCACTTTCAAAAACTGAGATCCTCACAGTCTTTACATTAACTGAATACATATTCCTTTTCACTAGATGAAATAATTGCGGCAATCACTAGCTACAACCATTTAAACCAATCCTAAATTATTGCCGAAGGGAGCAAAGTAAAAGCTTTAACACAGAGATTTGATCACTACCCTAATTTTCATCATCACTGCTTTCACTGTTTGTTATCCAAGAGAGCAAATAAAAAACTTTCACACAGAGATTTCATCATTACCCTCATTATCATCACCACTGCTTTCACTGTTTATTACCCAATAGAGCAACTCAAAAACTTTCACAGAGAGATTTGACCATGACCCTCAAAAACTTTCACAGAGAGATTTGACCATGACCCTCATTATCATCATCATCATCATCACTTTCACTGTTTGTTGGTATAGAAGATGGGCCTGCCTCTACAATATCTTTATTGTCATCCTCTCCAACTGCATTATGATTAGGGTTTGGTTGTGGTGCGGATGAGCTTGGGTCTGTATTGAGTCCACTTATGATATGGTCACGAATAGGAGAAACCTTGTGATGATATTGGCGATGAATGAAGTGTGACATGTAAGGAGTAATACATGGGTACATTGTATACCTATCATACAGTGGAGAAAGTGGGCGTGGGGAATAATAGCCCAAAGGTGGTGGACTAGTAGGATGATATAATCTCCATAGTGTTAATGGACTAGGAATAATTGCAGAATTGGGCTGTTGAGCATAGTTAAAAAATGGAGTTGTGGGCTCAACAATATCAAGAGCTTCTCTCAATTCAACAGCAGGCGAAGATGGTGGCCTCCTTACAGGGCTGATAACGGTAATGGAATTAATACCATTATCTTCATTGTTTCTATTTTCATCATTGTTACCGTTGCCACTATCTTTACTGCTGTTCATGGCTGTTGCTATGGTTGTGGAGAATAGAGAGAAGAATGGTGTGTATCTGCTCTATTTCCTTCTCCCTAACTTGTCTGTCGAGAATTGATGGTGAAGTTAAAAGGCCATGAAGAATGGTGTGTATCTGCCACTATCTTTTGACTCTTCGTTAGTTCGATGGGTGACCTTTCCTCTTCCCAAACATTTATTTCCTTTCATTATTTTCTTTCGATTGATTTTATATATTTTAAAGCCTTTTTTAAAGAAGTATTTATCATTTGGTCTATTGTTAAATTGAATGAGTCTATTTAATATTAAGTTTGTATTAGTGGATCTTTGGTCTATTTGGTCAAGTTGAATGGTTTTGAATGAGCCTATTGAGTATTAAATTTTAGTGAGTCTTTAGTCTTGGTTTTGAATGAGCTCAATGTGTATTAAGTTTTAGTGGATCTTTGGTGTATTGGTGAAGTTTGTTAAGTTTTAGGATAGCTGAAAATGTAATAGAACTCTATGTTGTATGTGTTTTTTAAATGCAACAATCTCTCTTTCATTTATATTGGGAATGAGGCTAGGAGAGACATGTCCCTTCATGGGACATGTCTATTCATTATTATTTATAAGAAAGGACATGCCTCTTTCCATTAATTATAATTTAATCAATCTTATAATATATCATCACTCAATTATTAATTTAGAATAATATAATAGATTAATATTAAATCTTATATTTCATACGATTAATAATAATATAACATATATAATATATTATTATTAATCAACATATATTATATGTATTCTAAATGATCATACGGCTGAAGCTACAAACATTAACACTCACTCTTAGCTAGGGAGAATGATCAAACAAAATGTGTAGTGGTCTCCTGTGTCAACACTTATGACCCTTACCATAGCTACCCAAAACATCAACACTCCCTCTTAGCTAGGGAAGATAAAATTCATCAAAATGCAATTCACAAAATATCCATAACTTTTAAGAGAGAAGATATCACTTCATCGTGATATCAAGAGATATGGTCTGACCAAGAATATCAAGTCTCATGATATTCACCTTAACTCAAATAATATTTTAGATATCACCTCAATATGATATCAAAGATATGGCCTGACCAAGAATATCAAGTCTCATGATATTCACCATAGCTGAAAAAATATTTTAGATATCACCTCAATATGATATCAGAGATATGGCCTGACCAAGAATATCAAGTCTCATGATATTCAGCATAACTCAAAAAGTATTTTAGATGTCACCTCAATATGATATCAGAGATATGTTTTGACCAAGAATATCAAGTCTCATGATATTCACCATAGCTCAAAATTTTTCACAAGTAATGTATCCTTAATGTAAGGTATCATCTATTGTGATCTATTTCAGCCATCACATGATGTCTATCACAATATAAGGTCAATGGTCTATTTAAGGAGCTAAATCCACCATGTAGGAAATCATCTATTGTGATATGTTTCAGCCATCACACGATGTCTATCACAATAGAAGGTCAATGGTCTGTTTAAGGAACTGAATCCACCATGCAGGAAATCATCTATTGTGATCTATTTCAGCCATCACATGATGTTTATCACAATAGAAGGTCAATGGTCTGTTCAAGGAACTAAATCCACCATGTAGGGAATCATCTATTGTGGTCTATTTCAGCCATCACATGATGTCTATCACAATAGAGGGTCAATGGTCTATTTAAGGAACTGCATCCACCATGTAGGAAATCATCTATTATGATCTGTTTTAGTCATCACACGATGTTTATCACAATAGAAGGTTAATGGCCTATTTAAGGAACTGAATCCACCATGAAGGAAATCATCTATTGTGACCCATTTCAGCCATCACACGATGTCTATCACAATAGAAGGTCAAGTTATTGTAAGATCGTCACCTTTCAATAACTCTTACAAGTGATAATCATTTGGAAGTCGTCACTTCCTCATGGTGTACATAGGGGGTAGGACCATTAAAAATATGGATTTACACACATGAAATCCATCATGCCTCAGTGCAAAGGGTGAAAACAAGGGATTTCACCTCAAACTTATCTCACAGAGAAGAACTCATTGAGCCGATATCAATCTGTTGATCATCCAAGATTGATTAAGATGAAATGTCAGATTCCCTCTGAGTCTGATATCAATCTTCTTAGATCCTCATCTAAATTTACCTCTAAAGAGTCAGACTCCCTCTGAAAACAATTTCTAGTGCTTCTATCTTGAAGGTATGTTAGAGAGAGAATACAAATGGCTTATAAACTAAACTATCTCATACAAAAATACCAAAGATAGAAGCATACAATATTTTACTAGCCATTATTATAGCATAAATTTCAAACTCAATAATTCATGTGCATTAATCAAACATGGAATACTTATCTTAAGTTTCAAATATTTTCTTTTGTATGATGAGCCCATACAGGAAATATCAACTCTTATCAAAATTTGAATTTGTTTGCGATGGACACGCTGTAGGAGATCATAATTTTGTTTGTACTAGCCATGTCGATGACCTTCATGTAGAGAGACAACCTAGAGTGGATGATCACCATTTTATCACTCTCCACTAAGGATATTTCAAATGGAAATGTAACATTGGTTATTATTCCCCCCATAATGTACAATTCCCACTCTTATATCGTTGAACAATACTCATGTCTTCTTATGAAATGAATTGATTTCTACAAGAGAGATGACGCTCTATAATTAATTCTTTCTTTCTAGAAAGAAACACACTTCCTTGAATACATTCTTCTTTTTTAATGCTTGACCACAATCATAACAAATTAATGTATCTCTTTAATGAAAGCCACTTTCAAGAATTTCACATCGACCCGTACACAATCCTTCATAACTTTTTGAACCCCACACTTTCTCTCCAATCGCTCTAGTGAGAGTTTTCAAAATTTGTTTTTCACAAACATATCCAAAATTTAGAACGATCCAACGGTGGATTTGTGAGATATGGTCCTTGTACTGAGATTGTATTTTCTGAGACAGTCACAGATTCAACATCAACAAACTACTCTCTTACATTTGCAGTCTGGCTCTGATACCATGTTAAGTTTTAGGATAGCTGAAAATGTAATAGAACTCTATTTTGTATGTGTTTTTCAAATGCAACAATCTCTCTTTCATTTATATTGGGAATGAGGCTAGGAGAGACATGTACCTTCATGGGACTGGTCTATTCATTATTATTTATAAGAAAGGACATGCCTATGTTGGAAATAATGGGAAGTATGTACTGAGAGGGGAGGGGTGAATCACTACCTCTAAAACTTTTTGTTAATTAACCTTTAACCTTATGTAATCAAATATTTTCTTTACCGATCATATCTGTTGTTCTTTCTTTATGCATGTGATATCAATTCATAATCTTAATTGTATGTAGACATTCATAGAAACATTAATGAAAGAAATAACACATAACACAAGATATGGTAACGCAGAAAATCCTTGTTAGAAGGTAAAAACTACGGTGGGGATGACACCCACAAAAAATTCACTATCTGTAGATTGGAAGGGGTCGGTTAAGGCTTACAATTTGATCACTTCTGATGATCTACCCTATTAGGAGTATTATGTGGAGACTGGTTAAGGTCTACTTTGTTAAGAGCTTTAGCAACACTATTTAGTGTGCACTCGGTTAAGAGATTTACAATAGGATTGTTAAATCCACCTTTCTTGAAAGGATTTCTTCTATTTTCTAGACTTGTTAGAATGCAGACAAAAATACTTATTGACCTGAGTGTATGCAATCTACAACTGCTGATTATAGATCCATTCAATTTTACATGTATAAAGTATCCTCTAATGTGATTGATTAATACCTTTATTTCTTAGTAGCCTTGGTTCTTGGTTCTTGATAACCAAATTCATCTTTTGTTGTTCTACTTCTTGAAACTCTGAATCTGATCCATAGATGTGCTCCTTGGCTACATTCATCCTCTCATCCATCTCAAATGAATGATTACAAAATCTATTTATAACATAGATTGACCTAATTTAGTTTCATGTATTACAAAACTAACTCTATGATCAAAGGTTTACAACTTGACCTTGATCTCCTAGTTTTCATGTTTTTAATCAATTAGACTCATTAAAAAAATTGCAATAATGTTTATTTTTCCTCAAGAAATGGATTTAAAACAAATCAAAACTCTAAATATAGAATATAACTGTTTTATCTGACATGGAAGTTAGATCCACTTTTCTCAGAATATAACTGACTTTCAGTGTCTGATGCTTGGTTTTCTCTGAAATCAATTTGACTGTATTTCAGTGTTCCTTTGTTGAGCTATTTGTCGGGTTCCCTTTTCATTTCTGCTCTTTCAGTTTATAGTGTAACCTGCTTGTCAGGTTCCTCGGTATCATCTTCGGGTTGCACTTTCAGTCTAAACTGAAACCTGACTTTCGGTGTAGTGTCACCGATGGTTCAAACAACTATTTTATCTTTGCATAGTAATGAAAAAACTTATGTCATCAATCTCCCCCTTTGACATTAGTATCAAAAACTGATATGTGCAAAATACTAACAAAAATTATAGTATGTACACCATGTATATTACTTAGTCATTTCATGAATCCCCCTATGCATATTCTGGTATAGTATAGTATATGTGTATGTACACTTGTCTTTATACTATCTCTTCCTTTTCACCTTGTCCTTTCCTTTTGTGTTGTATTTTCAATTTCCCCTTCTCTGTACATATCATTTCCTTTTCCCCCTTTTTTGATAGTACGGGCAAAGGTGTATACCTATAGCTTATCAAAAATGTGAGAGTGAGAGGTCTTCATTTCCTCCATCATCTTGTCCCATTTCTCCTTTAAATGCTCAAGAGCCATATGCTCTAATGTGATCCTAGCATACACGTCGTAGATGCTTTCTGCTACAGACATCTCAGGGGTGGAAATGAGCTGTCTTGCCGAACTTACGTGTTGTTGCAGAAGTGTGAGGTTTGGTAAAAGTTAAGACTGTATCTCGGTAACCTCTTCTCGAAACTGTGATTCTGCTTCCCAAAGTTCTTTTCTTAACTGTTTGATTTAAATTATCTTTTCATAATGCAATTTGATTGCATTTCCATCTGTGGTTAGACTTTGAGCACTTGCATTTAGATCAGAATTGATCTTTGCAATCTTTTTTTTTGATCAGTAAAAGGCCGAAGCCCTTAAATATTTTTATTAATATAAATAATAATTTTACAATTTTGACCGTGCTCGCTGCAGGCACTGGTAGGAAAGAGCGGGGTTGAGAAAACCTCCAACCTTGCCCGGGACCATAGGTCCTGTACTTATACAAATTATACATGGGCATACCCACGACTTGACATTTGTCAAGATTAGTTCAAATACATAATTTCCGTAGGCATTCCCATGGTTCAATATCAATTGAGATTTTACCACGAATACAACTTTCAGTGGGCATACCCACTTACTCAAGATTTAAAGTTACATTAATTACAATGCTGTTTAAAGATATACAATTCCTATTACATATACTTCGGTCGAGAATTTTGAATAGTTTGTTCTAGGGTCTTCGATATCAGAGTGATTTAGTTGCTTGCTTGTTTATACCATCATTAGAGCATATTCTCTGCTTCTTGTGCTTTGGAGGGACGAAAGGACTTTC
>MU227190.1:1186724-1199028 GCA_018584345.1 Thuja plicata | reverse complement strand
ACTCTAAAATCCTTTAAATGCATTGGGTTGAACAATGGCATCCATTCAAAAAAAGAAAAGGAAATGTTCCTAAATTTAATATCCTTTCTGTTCAGAATGCTATCCTTCAAATTCTTATTATTGCAGTCTATAAAAATGTAATGATCCATGAGGTGTGATATACTTACCTCCCTCGGCAGTAGTAATGATAATTCCTTCATCACATTATTGACAGGTACTCCCGTACCGTTCCAGATACAAATCAGACCTTGTTCTGTAAAGTGTTTCTATTGCTGCATAATAACATCACTATCTAAAATGATAGTATCATAATGACACCCAAGATTATTCTTATCTAATTTCTGCTAGATAGATCGCCTATGAGGGGGTGAATAGGCTGCACTCTTTAAAGCTTCATGAGATAAATCATTATAAAAATCATGATTACTCCTATTATTACTGACCATAGTTAATGACTGCCTCTCCATCATTCTGTGGTGAGGAGGGCTATATTTTGAATTGTTAATCATTGGGGCATCACAACCAAAATCTATGCCATTATGATTAGATTTTCCTCCAGAAAAGGGTGGGATCTTTGTGAGATAAGGGTAGGGCTTTGTGGCTTTTGGATGGATCACATCCATCTTATTCTGTCGTACCCTATAGCCCTTATCCAAAAAATCCCCATTCCTTTTGTGGGGGGGTGAGTATTTTCTTTTGCCATTATCTTCCTCTTTAAGCAAATCAAAAGAATTATTCAAAGATAAATTGAAAGAACTGTGGGATGGCGGGTACCTGTTAACCTTTTTCTTTCTTTTTACCATTTTCCATGTGCAATTATTCTTTGTTGTGCTAATGGGAGGTGCTTGAGTAGGTAAGATCCTACCTTCCCCCTTAGCAGATAGGGGTTCATTGGTTCTACAATCTAAGTATTGCTCAGGTCTTCCCACTTTAGCAACCCCGTTGCCTATGCCCATTTTTGCATACTTTGTTTTTGCATAAATATTTATTTGCCTGTCCAAGGTTTGGACTGAGAAATTTTTTGGCTTAACGTCCCTACTACGCATAGGGATTATATTATTAGCCCAAAATTTGGAACCAGGTTTTTCAACCCTAGCATTATCCTTAAGATTTTCACCCTAAGATCTCATTTCCTGCTTATCTGATTGTGGAACTTCTTTAGGGTTTTCAGAGGAGCACTTAATCTGAGCCAAATAAAAAATGGAGGGGTTTGGTTTTGCTCGACTGAAGATTGCGAGTAATTCCAAATCCACATTTCTATCCGCTAATTTCTTTTGCTTTGCTATGAATTCATCCAGATGATCATATGAAGGATGAGGCTGTACAGGTTTTTGACAATCCTTCTCCTTATGGCCATAAAGCCAATAATTATAGCAATAGCTTGAAAATTCCTCATTTTTGCCTTGCTTCTTAGAAGCCTCTGTAACTGATTCGGGCATTTCTGCCCTGGATTTCATCTTGTTGAAAATGTTTGCATCCTTCGTCGCATTTAGGCTAGAGTGAACAAGACCAACATTTATCTGTCTTCTATGAAAGGCAAGTTTCCTTTTCGTGTGTAAAGTTTGCATTTTTGTTATTTTCATGTGTAGACATCACTTTGCACTCTAGACAAATGAATATGATCTTTGCAATCTTATCATTATTATCCTTTGTGAATTTCTCCAAAGTGCATAGATTTTGAATTAAGGAAACAACTTCAGTAATGATTGGATCTAATTCATTTGATAATTTTGAAAGCTTTACCATATTTTTTTCCACTTCTTGGCTGATCTTTTCTATCAATTTATATTGGAACTTCAGTTCTACTCGGTCTTTAATAGCCTTTTCTGCATCTACATTCTCTATTGTAATGGCATCGGTGAGAATGACAAGTTGATCCAGAATGGGGGCATTGTGAACAACATCTATGTCGGGAACTATCTATTTTAAGATATCCCTTGTTGTCTCCAGTACTGAGGATTCTCGGTGCCGCTTTTTAAGATTTTCTTGCAAATCTTTCCTTTGACAGATTTCTCCATATTCTTGGAGTGATTCAAAATTTAAAGTAGTTGGATCACACTTTGGTATTTATATGATCTCATCAAGTGTGACCTCCAACTTATTCTTCTTTGTTTTCTTCTTCTTCTTCTTTTGTGATGTACCTGTATGTAAAACCATAGCCAACTTCTCTACTTGATCTGATGTGCTACTTGATGGCTTCTATGGTGTTGTTCCTTTTCTCGCTGCTTGATGTTTCCCTGTTGGTTGTCTAAGGATGTCTCCTTATCTACCTTTAGTGTATCTGCAAATTTTCCTTTAGTGTCCTTAGGAGTGGTATCAACTATCTTATCTTGTTCATCTTTCTCTTTTTGCACTTCATCTGTATCTTTTATTTGTGCATCTTTTTCGGTGTTATCTCCATCTTTTTGTGTGTGATCTATATTTTTAACATTTTAATCACCATATTTTTGTTCTCCACCGATGACTACCTATTCATCAATTGCATCCTTCATTTCTCCTTATCCTGCATCCTCAAGTATGCTTGTATCGGGCTCGGGGGTCTTCTCTTTCTGTGAGATTATATTAATTGCTTGAATCAATAATGGCATCTAGCCCAGTATGTCTACTTGTATAGAATCTATTGTAGTATCTTGTTCATCGGTTTTGGTCCTTGAAATAGTGACATCTTCATATTTTTGTATCTCATCTTCAAGATCTCCTCTGGTAATATCAATAATTATATTGTCCGACCATGTTTCATCTACAATATCCATATCGTGTTTGCTTCTTGTGTTCAATGATTGTTCATTGACATCTTCATCAGTTATAGTAATATGTTAGGGGCTCTGTTTAGCCTGATCATCCTTATTATGTTTATTTTTGGTAAGAACAATTTGTGGCTAAAGACTTGTATCCTTTTTAGGCATATCAAGTATCTTTCTCCATTTAGCCTCACTCTTCCTATCTAGTTCCAGTAGATGTCCTTGAATTACTTGGTAGGCTCTCAACTTTGGTGAGAACCATTCAAAGTGATTCTTCACCATCTCTTTAATCTCCTCCATTTTAGATTTGGGAGGCATGACAGATACTAGGGCTCTTTCCCTAATCTCTTTCTCAGAGTGTAAAGAAAATGTCCATCTTGCCGATAATCTATCCTGAAGTTTTTTGGCATATTATCTGCCAAATTTATTGGAAGATATTTGAATATGCACATCATTTTGATAATTGCCTCTTCAATTTTATTTTGATCCTCGAGATCATATGTTAGCCATTTATTAATCTTTCTATCATTTACTGTTCTTGATTTGATAATTGAAGCACATACTTCATCAACAATTTCTTGAATCTTATTCTTTTCTTTTTTGACAGATTCATCCTGATTGGTGTCCTCAATGTCTTCCCTAGTTCTTAGGAAGTTTCTTCTTTTTGTTGGTCCCCTTTTCTGTGTTTGAGGTTTCCTCTTATAGGTACTTACTTGACCTTTCTTTATCGGTGAAGGACTTGCATCCTTTGCTGTCTAAATCCTAGTCCTCGATGCAACAGTGGTCCTAGGTTTCTTTGTTGGTGGGGGTAGTGGTGTATCTGACTCCATGGACTTTGAGTCACTCTCCTTCTCAGCTTCACCGATGGGTGACTGACCCTCAGTTCCTTCTTTATGTTTAGTTTCCTCTTCATTCACCGATAGCTTTTTCTTCAAGTTCTTGACCATTTTGCCTTTCTTCCTATCAATCTTCTTCACAACTAAGCTAGTTTTAATCCTTTCTTTGGATTTTTCATAAGTTCCAAACTTGGGTTGTGATTTTTCCAAAGGCTCATTTATCAATGTCTCAGTAGCATTTGATACCTGATCTATGTTTACCTCATAGTCAAGTGGAGCTAGCCATGCTGTCCTTGGTACAATTGGCTTGATGTATGTCTAGTCAGTGTCTACCATAAAAAAAATGTCAGTCTTGAAATTTTTTATTAACTGCTATAGAATCCTTACTCTCTTCTGCATTCTATCTTTGAATCCAACAAAGTATCCATCCATTACTAACTCAAAATTGTCTCCTAGTGATTTTATGAACTCACTAATCTATATGGTCACTGGTCTTGTAGTGTCCCATTGCACATTACCTATAGATGGGAAAGATTCTTGGAAATATAAAAATATGCACATTATCAGAGATCTAAACTTACATGAATTAGACTTTGCATTTCTTATTGTCTTCATGTTCTCTTCTAATTGTCTTAGCACAAGTTCTGACAGATCCAACAACAATCCCTTCTTGACAATCTTGTATGTTGTAACCACTACTCCGGATGCAATGTTGTTCATCCTGCTAGCCTGAAAGAACTTGTATCCTAAGACACATGCTCCAAATTTTAGTTCATCATCATTGATGGTGGATACCTTTAGTCCTCTTCCATCCCATGTTGCTCCAGTATTCTTCTCAATTTCAACTATAGGTAGGTGTTTTAGTGCCTTTACCTTATTGGTTATGGGATAACCAGTAACAACATGTATAACATCCCTGGTTATCAGTTTTGGCTCATCCAGCCATAATTTTTGGTCATGTATCTTGTTTAGTACTAACCGAATCCATTCAGTCTTGAACTCCTTTGGGAATGATAGGGAATTTTTGAGACCTTTTACCTCAATGTTCTTATGCTCTTCCTTGATAGTTCCATCATCATTACAAATATTTTTCAATGCTTTCTCAACTTCCAAGTCTCCTATCTTTGCAATCTTGCAGTGTATATATGCTCGCACGTCTTCGATGAGCAAAAACCTAGGTGGTATTCTAGAGAATGCTCTAGAATTTTTAGGTTGTGAAGAAACCTAGGGACATATCTTGTAATGAGGTTCCTCACAGGTTCAAATCTTGATTAGGTTAACCTTATTCTTCTTAACACTCTTGAACTTAGCAGTTCTTGATGTAGTTGCCATCATTTTTGAAATTAGGGCTTTTTACCGTAAATTAAAATAGAGTTATTGGTTATCTCTGTTACTTACATCAACCTCTGTAGCTGTAAGGTATCTGTTTGGAGTGTTGTGAACCAGGTCAGGGTCACTCTGCAATGTTGTCACTTCGTACTCAGTTTTCTCTCTGTCTCTTCGCTCTAGTTGCTTGGTGAAAAATGAAACCCTTCCGTCATCTATTTATAAACTTTTCCCTAAGTCAAGTCATTAATGCTCAACCACTTCTCGGTGTGTGAAGATGGAGTTGTCGGGTGATACATTATAAATTTTTTGGTGATAATGCGATGCTTCAGGGCAGCTATTAACTTGTTACATTCACCGACAAATTTCAGTGTATGGCGAAGACAACTTTGTCAACTCCTATAATTACCAACGGATCTTGGTTTATACTAGCGACTTAGCCTTTATGTGTTAACTGAAGATTCTCGGTAAGTATAGAAAACTTATATTTGTATGTACACTGATGTATTTCAGTATGTATGGAATGATGAGATTTAATTCATAGAATTATAATAAGGAATACCATAGTGCATCTTTAATCATGCTGATTTGGTATCTTAACTATGTATAATACAACTGATACAAAATATAACTTGGTATAATGTAGTTCTATAATTACTTGTTGTGCTTAGGTGGGGGTGGTGATGTCACCAGATCCATTGGATAAAGTGTCACCAATTGCATTGCTCGGTCCAGCTTCATTAGTGTTTGTGGCTTTCCTCCACATTTTTTTTTCATCTTCCTGATGTATTATATGGTGTTTCCATTGGAAAAGGTGTTGGTCTTTATCATTCGGTCTCTGGAGTATTTCTTCAGATGACCAACTTTATGACAATGTAAACATGTCATTTTTGGTTTAGTCCAGCTCCTAGACTTTCTTGTCCATTGTCTCATACAGTTTGCAACTATGTGACCAAATCTTCCACATGTTGTATAGTTTTCCCATGTGTTGTAATCCTAAACATATTGGTTACCAAATCTTTTCAGTTGATAGGAAATTTCTTGATCTTTAGGCTTCCATGCCTACTTTTTCTTCTTCCAACATTCAAGGGACATGTGCCCATGCATTTTTCAAGTAGGACAATATTTTTCCATCTAGGTTTCCTTCTTTGGTTGTTTCACCTCAGATTTATATTCATATGCTTTATGTCCTTTCTTGTTAAATTTATAGCAAATTCCTATGAATGAAGGTGTGGATTTAGGAATAGCTTTCATTTTTCTCCTACAAACATTTGATGTGTGGCCTTGCCTTCCACAATGATTTCATGTCAGCTGTGTTGGTCTTGGATTTGCATAGACATTCTTTGGATCAGCTTGGTTGGGTGATTCTCCATTCTTGGTATAGCCTAGTCCTATGTTGTTGTTGGCTCTCCTTTTTCCATCAAGAAAATCATCCATCCTTTTGTTTCTTTGTTTAGCTCTCTTGATTATTTCATTATGTTGTTGCTGAATTCTTACTTCATGTTTCAACTTTTAATTTTGTTCTCTTAGCTCACTGATAAATTCTATTTTTTCAATGAGTTCAGTATTCATTCTGTTTGCCTCTTGACTCATAAGAATAATCTGATTTATGATCTCATGATGATGTACTGTAAGTCTTTGTATTTCTGATTCTTTCTCTTGTAGCTTTTCAGTAATCTTCCTTCTATCATCAATATCTAGTGTTCTCTCTTTCTCATCTTGTCTAGCATTGTTCATGAAATCAATCATTCTTACCATGTGTGTCTCTTGACCAATTTGTTGAGATTTCACTTGTCCAGCCAGATGTTGATTGATTTCATTCATACTTGTGATGCTTTCTTTTGATGTGTCTGATGCTTTGCTAGTATTAGATCCTGAAGACTCAAATAGATCTGGTATCTCTTCTTCATGGTAATCTATTTCATTATAGAAAGATGCCATAATCTTTCTTTCATATAGCAACTATCTCATCTTGATTCTAGCTTCTCTATACTGCTCATAGAAGATCTGAATTTCTAGCTTATGATTCTCAATACTCTTGTCAAGCCTGTACTTCTCCATTGTATGAAATTTTCTCTTAAGTCTTTAAACTTTCCAAATAAGAGATCTAGCTCTGATACCTATTGTTGGAAATAATGGGAAGTGTGTACTGAGATGGGAGGGGTGAATCAATACCTCTAAATTTTTTAGTTAATTAACCTTTAAACTTATGTAATCAAATCTTTTCTTTACCAATCATATCTTTTGTTCTTTCTCTATGCATGTGATATCAGTTCATAATATTAATTGTATGTAGACATTCATAGAAAAATTCATGAAAGCAATAACACATAACACAAGATATGGTAACACATAAAACACTTGTTAGAAGGTAAAAACTTCAGTGGGGATGACACCCACAAAAAATTCACTATCTACAGATTGGAAGGGGCTAGTTAAGGCTTACAATTTGATCACTTCTAATGATCTACCTTGTTAGGAGTATTATGTGGAGACTGGTTAAGGTCTACTCTGTTAAGAGCTTTAGTAACACTGTTTAGTGTGCACTCGGTTAAGAGATTTACAATAGGATTGTTAAATCCATCTTTCTTGAAAGGATTTCTTCTATTTTCTACACTTGTTAGAATGTAGAAAAAAATACTTATTGACTTGAGTGTATTCAATCTACAATTTCTGATTACAGATCCATTCAAGTTTACATGTATAAAGTATCACCTAATGTGATTGATTAATACCTCTGTTGCTAGGTAGCCTTGGTTCTTGGTTCTTGATAACCAAATTCATTTTTTGTTGTTCTTCTTGTTGAAACTCTCAGTCTGATCCATAGATGTTATCATTGGACACATTCATCCTCTTATCCATCTCAAATGAATGATTACAACATCTATTTATAACATAGATTGACCTAATTTAGTTTCACGTATTACAAAACTAACTTTATGATCAAAGGTTTACAACTTGACCTTGATCTCTTAGTTTGCATGTTTTTAATCAGTTAGATTGATTAAAACAATTACAATAATGTTTCTTGTTCCTCAAAAAATGGATTTAAAACAAATCATAACTCTAAATATAGAATATAACTGTTTTATCTAACGTGGAAGTCAAATCCACTTTTCTCAGAATATAACTAACTTTCGGTGTCTGATGCTAAGTTTACTCTGAAATTAGTTTGACTACTTTTCGGTGTTCCTTTGTTGAACTGTCTGTTGGGTTCCCTTGTTGTTTCTTCTCTTTTGGTTTATAGTGTAACCTGCTTGTCGGTTTCCTTTGTATCATCTTCGGGTTGCAGTTTCGGTCTGAACTGAAAACAGAATTTTGGTGTAGTGTAATCGATGGTTCAAACAACTATTTTCTCTTTGCATACTAATGGAAAAACTTATGTCATCAGTCTCTTCCCATTAATTATAATTTAATCAATCTTATAATATTTCATCAATAAATTATTAAATTAGAATAATATAATAGATTAATATTAAATCTTGTATTTGATATGATTAATAATAATATAACATATATAATATATTATTATTAATCAACATATATTATATGTATTCTAAATGATCATACGACTGAAGCTACAAACATTAACAAAGTTGAATGGTTTTGAATGAGCTTACTAAGTATTAAGCTTTTTAGTGGGCCTTTTGTCTATTAGTGAAGTTGAATGGCTTTGAATGGACCCACTAAGTATATTTTAGTGGTTTTGAGGATTGTTGTTGAAGTTGAATGGTTTTAAATGATCCTACCAAGCATTAAGTTTTAGTGGATGTTTTCTCTATTAGTTAAGTTGAATGGTTTTGAACGAGCCTACTAAGTACTATGTTTAATTGAATGCAAGGCCCTCACAACATAAAGAATAAGGTTGAAATTGTTCCTAGGGTGAATTTGATAAAAATAATGTCTTTTAAGTCTTTGATTTTGAAGCTTCAACCTAAAACTTGTGAATTCTTGTACCAAATAACAAAACCAATCTTATAGATAACATATAATCCTTCAAATTTGAAGATAACTTCTTTTCTGCAGCAAAGTGAGTTGTTCTCACTAACCTATCCACTTTCTCTATATTATACAAAGTAACATGCATGCAACACAAGTGAGGGTTTTGATTTTCAATACATGAATTTTAAAATGATTTTAATATAGGAGCCATTCAATGATGATAGTTCGAGTAGAAGTGACCTGATTTGAACATTATGATCTTGAATTTTGTGAGGTATTAAATAATATAAATTATTTACTATTATGTATAAAAATAGATATCAAATTTAAATAATAAATTATATTAAATAAAAAATGTAAAGTATATATATGTTTTATAAATATTTAAATGTAATTTATTATTATTTGGAAAATTATGATTCATTAAATAAGTGTCCTAAAATTTAAATAGCCATTTTCAGTTATTTTAGGTAAAATTTTGTTAGTGTGAGAGTGATTTATGTGGTATTGATTTTGGTTTAAGTTTTTAGATTTGAATTTTAGAACACTAGTATGTATTTTGCTAAATTCTAATATCTATTTTAGTTTTCCTTGATGTATATGATCTATATTATCCAACTAATAATGTTTACAAATGCCTCTAATGAGTTCTACTGGAAATTATTTATTTTTCTTTTATGAAACCCCTAGGATACTAGTTTAATGGCTTTTTGGAAGAAATCAATATAACATAAAATCGTAAAGAGTAGGATATGTTAGATGTTGATGTTAGAAAATAATGTAGCAATAATACTTTAATTATGTTCTGATAAATATTTCAAAAGTCGACTAATTTTGTTAGATGCTTAAAATGAATTATGGTTGGTTTTTATATAAATACAAGTTCACAAGTGAAACATTTTGTGCTTAAAATTTTCATATAATGAATAGTTGGAAGAATTAGGTTGGAAGTTATAAATTTATGGATAAACTAAGATTCAATCTATTGATCCCTAAGAATGAATGCATTTTATTTTTAGACTACAAGAATTGGGTATAACACTCCTTATAAATTGTAGTGTGTTAGGTAAACTTGTTAACGTGACCGGTGACGTTGGCGTGACATGTCTTCTAGTACCACATGGGCTGGGGAGACTAGATAAGAATGCATACATATTACATTAAGAAAACATGAATTTATATGTCATCTTTCGATAAAATGTATGTCAATTATACACTTTTCATTGCATAAAAGAAATTAAATCAAAGTTGATCCAAATTAAAATAAACAAATAAGGTATATAACTTTGTCTTATTGTCTATGGATACTTTGCAAGGAATCTAAGTATTAGAACAAATTCCTACGCCAACCCTATGATATAAATAAGGCAAGTAATGTATAGATCCACAACACATCAAGAATACATAACACATAGATTTTTTTTCTTGGAAAACTGGGTCAAGCAAAAAACCACGGTGGGGATGAACCCACAAGATGATGTACTCTATTAAAAGCACTATACCCTATTAAAGGTATTACAATGGGAATACACATGCATTCAGGCACACTTCCTAGAGCTCACTACTCAAATACAAAAAGATATAGAACCCAGTGAAAGGCTCACTGCCTTACAAATATATATGGACAACAATCCACATTGGACAACAATCCATAGATCATGAATAGGATAATTGCATCTTCAACATGCCTAGATTAGTTCCATTGAAGTACAAATACAAATTTATTTTCCACACTAAATATCTACCTCATGAATTTTTGATTCCACTCATACCTCTCACACACTGGCACTCACATCCACACTCACTCCCATACATACATGATCACAAGATCATTATATTTATACAAATCATCAACCTTGAAGAAATAAACAAGGCTAGCTAAACTCTCACCACCTAATTATAAAATTAAAAG
Organism: Thuja plicata; assembly: GCA_018584345.1. Taxonomy (NCBI): domain Eukaryota; kingdom Viridiplantae; phylum Streptophyta; class Pinopsida; order Cupressales; family Cupressaceae; genus Thuja; species Thuja plicata. Next base: position 1,188,271 of record MU227190.1, on the reverse strand, counting down.
ATCATATTCAATATAATAGTTAATGCAAACCAATCCATATAAGCTAAGACCTATCTTAGACCATTAAATCCATCCTTGAACATGCTAAGAATCCAATAATCACACCTCAAACATCTGCAACACATTATACCACCAAGTTAGCCAAGAACACAAAGAATATGATCTCACTAGTAGAAAATCACCAAATGCAATCGCACCAATTAATCTAAACCAAAAAAAAAACATGAGAATGATATAGAAACATCCAAAAGCATCATGAATAACCTTAGGGACATCTAGATCAACTCAAATATCTAAAATCATCAGCATCTCTGAACCAAACCTCAAGTTCTAACACAATAGTAATGATTGTCAATTAAGAAAAATTTCTTGTAGGCCTCAAAATCATGAACCAATCGAGTTGAGGACACACAAGAGTTAGCCCTAATTTCCAAAGAAGACATCAAAACTAATTGGATCATTGACAGTGGATTCTCTCACCATATGACTGGTGATAAAGATAGATTTGTTCATTTAGAAAAATACAAAGGTGGTATGGTTAGATTTGGAGATAACACTCCTAAACCTATCATAGGCAGAGGTTCTATTGTTTTGGATGGAAAGAACAAGACAGATGATGTTCTATATGTTGATGGATTACATCATAACTTGCTAAGTGTTGGACAACTACTTGACAAAGGTTATCATTTGGAGTTCAAAGACAACAAGTGAATCATTAACAAAAAGGATGGAGACATGATTGCATCAGGCTCCAAAACAAAAGGTGATGTCTTTCATTGTAAGTTGTTTTGTTGCAAAAGTGGATAATAGTTGGTTATGGAACAAGAGACTGTCATATCAATTTTGATAACATAGTAAAGATAAGTAATGTCAAGGCAGTCAGAGACCTTCCAAGTATCGCAAGACCAGTTGACACAATGTGCAGGGAATGTGTTATGGGAAAGCATGTAAGGAGTTCTTTCAGAAGCAAGAAGAACTTAGCTGAAAAAAAATTGGACCTAGTGCATACAGATTTATGTGGTCCTAGCCAAACAAGATCATACTATGAAGAAAGGTATTTCATTTTGTTTGTTGATGATTTTTCAAGGATGATGTGGCTTGCATTCTTAAAATAGAAGTTTGAAGCCTTTGAGAAGTTCAAAATACTCAAAGCTAAGGTTGAGAATGAATCTGGATTAAAACTAAAATGTCTGAGATCAGATAGAGGAGGAGAGTTCACCTTTGATTAGTTTTATGAGTACCGTGAAGAACATAGAATAAAAAGATAGTTGAGTGCTCCTAGAACCCCTCAACAGAATGGGATTGTAGAAAGGAGGAACATGATTATACTTGATACAACACGCACTATGTTTATTGAAGGAAAAGTTGCACACACATATTGGAGAGATGCAGTAAATACATCAGTCTATACTATCAACATAACTCAATTGAGGCCAGGCGCAGATAAGACACCCTATGAACTTTGGTTTGGTAATGTACCTACAGTAAAGTATTTCAAAATTTTTGGCAGCAAATGCTACATCAAGAGAGATGATGGTGTTGGTAAG
>MU227190.1:1126482-1144191 GCA_018584345.1 Thuja plicata | reverse complement strand
CCTCCTTAAGAGGATTCCTACACATGGCACACACCAAATGTGAATGTGGCACACATAGAGTATGGGAGTTACATGCAAACTCCTCCACTCATCTCTACTTAAGAGATGACCCTCACACACTTCTTAGTGTTATAGGGTTCTCATCGGGCTTCTAAGTTAGATTTCTTCTCTCTTCTCTCATTCTCATTCTTGCAATATTGTAATGAGCTTATTTCTCTCATTCTTTAGGATTTGAGCCATATTCATATTCTTCACAAGGGGTTTTTCTTATTTTTCCCCTTTCAAATCCTTGTGTTCTTGCCTTGGTTCTTGAAGCATTGTGGTGATATTGATGGTTGATCTATTGAAGGAAAATCTCTCTCTCTCTCTCTCTCTCTCTCTCTCTCTCTCTCTCTCTCTCTCTCTCTCTCTCTGCATTTGGTAAATCTTTTCCATTGCATACTCTCTTAGATTCTTTCCCTATCTTTTTCATTTTACTTTATATTTCTAACAAAATTAAATTCCCTCTTTTAGCTAAAATACATAAAAAGGAATTAAATAATATTTGATTATTAAATAAATATCCTCATTTCAATAATTGAATTTCCTTATTCAAATAATTGACAAAATGCATTTATGAGGTCATATTTCATTTATTTAATCAAACAGGCTCTCCAAAATCTTCACTTCAGTTCAAAAATGGAAACTTTGAGTTGACTGAAATTCAAAAGTGCAACAAATGAGTTAACTGCTTCATTCACTCAAAAAGACAACAGTTCATTGTTTCTCTCAAAGGAAAATTGCTAATCTAAACTGGATTTTGACGTGTTAACTATTTCTCTCAAAGGAAAATTACCATTCTAAACTGAAATCTCATCCTATAAAAGAACTCTCTTATTTCTCATTAAAAAAAAAAGGAGAATACATTATTGAAGTATCGAACCGCTATTCGATTTCTAACTCATATTTGTGGATTCAAGATTTCAATATTGCAATAGATTAATGTCATTTCTAGATTAATCATGCATAGTTTAGCTTCTTTCAAGCATTCTTAGTTTAATATCATATTCATTTCTAGGTTAATATCTCATGTTCATTTCTAGACTAAGCTTAATCTCATTTCTAGATTAATATTGCATTTACATTTCTAGATTAAAAATCCTTCATTCTTAGACCGGTCTCGGTTGTTGGACTCTTAGATTCTGAGAGCTACTCAAAACCCCCTCTGGATAGGAGGCAATAGGTCGACTCATTTAGGCATGCAGGATGAATAAATAAATATTCATTCTTGTGTGTGACTTATGAACAATGACCATGTTGAAGTGTATGGCTAAGTTAGAGGCCCATATTTAGCATATAGAGTTCATACCAGACCAGATATATCACATGCAGTTGGAATAGTTGCAAGAATCTCTGCTAATCCCAAAGAATCACACATGACTATTTTCAAGAGAATTATGAGATATCTAAAGAACACCAAGGACTATGGCTTATGGTATAAAAGAGAAGGAAAATTTGAGATTCAAGTCTATACAGATGATGATTGGGCTGGAAACATAGATGACCAAAAGAGCACAACTGGAGGAGCATTCTTCATGGGTTACCGACTTGTCACATGGATCAACAATAAGCAAGGATGCATCTCACACTCTACTGTAAAAGTAGAATATGTGGTTGCTGCTGCAAACTGCTCAAATATTGCATGGATCAAACAATTAATGGAAGGTATGAATAAGAATATTTTTGAACCATTGATTATCTATTGTGATAATACCAGTGCAATTAACATATCAAATAATCTAGTCATGCATGCTAAGACTAAGCATATAGCAATCAAGTACCATTACTTAAGAGAACAAGTGCAAGCAAAAGAAGTGATACTAGAATATGTTCAATCCAAGGAACAATTAGCTAACATATTTACAAAGCCATTGTCCAAAGATACATTTGAGTACCTAAGAAAGAGACTAGGGGTCCAACCCTTGTCTATTGGTCAGTAAGATGACTAGGAGGCTGTATCAACATATACACAAATTAGAAGATCATTCATGTTGATGCATGTAAGAGATGGAATGCAAAGATACATCTGTACACAACAAGGTACATACCTACACTGAACACTAGAGTAACTGTATTGCGTATGGATAGGAAAATTCAAGGAGTATATTATAAAAAGGAAGGAAGAATTGTTTTCCATTATTGTCAAAGGGAGAGAGATTATATCATTATCCACTCATTATCCATGGAGAGAAGTTCCTAAGAATTCAAAGGGAGATTTAATCATTATCCAAAAGGAGAGATTGCATATGAAATATCCATCAAAGGGAGAGAAGTGACATGAGGAAGAGAATACATACTAAGGGAGAGATTGTTGTCAAAGGAAAAAGTGATGATCAAGGAGAGGAACAATCAAGGAAAAACACATATTAGAAATAGAAGACAAAAGTTGATACATCTATCCAGTAAAGGGATTAAAGAATGAAGGCACTCTGCAAGAAAAAATCTAAGCTATATGAGCTTACTAAGAGTCAGACATTTGTATTAGTTATAGTGGGAAAGATCGATGAACTTCAAATTGTTATATTTCATATTGTATTAGTAATAATATAGTGTGATGATGTCGTATGTTGTCATCAATGCCAAAGTGAGAGATTGAATTAATATAACTGATTGAGTGTTTGAAGATGTTAAGTTGATCACCAAAATGCAAAAAGATAATGCAAGACATTAAATTAGTAAATGGATTGTATTTTCATTGACGTCAACTTTATATAATCTGATTGGTTATATACAAAGTGTCAAACACTTCAGAGAATCGAAAAGATAAAGATTATACTTTCAGTAATGCATTAAAGATCAGCATTCACTAAGTGATTACAAACACTGATGGGCAGTGCACCCCGAGGGATAGAGAAACCCAAAAGTAAAATCACTGTGTTTCCCAAGCAATAAACCCGACAAGCATTAATGGTAAGAAAAATCACAAGCATTACCGATGAGAAGAACTTCACAGTGATTCCCGACAGACAGAAACCCCAATGGAGATGCCCGAGGAGAACTAAAGTGTTGACCGAAGCTAACAAGAGTTAAAACACCGAAAAGAACTGAAGTTCTAAAACAAAAAAATACTTAGATGGAAAGAGCTAAAGATAGATTTAACTTTTTTTTAACATTGTTTTCATCAGCAAGTTAAAGCCAAAGATAAGTAAAATATTTAAAGCTATTTTATCTAGTTGTCAAGGAGAAATCTAGTACGAGATAAAACTGAAGTAAATCTTTAAAGCAAGATTGGCTAAGATTGTGGATCACGCCAAGAAAAAGAAAATCAAGAAGTGAGAAATGGTGATATCATGTCTATAAAGAGACAATATAATTCATTATGAATTAGGGGAGATAATAGAAGAAGAGGATGCTAGAGAGAAACTGATGAAGAACAACTTCATAAATCCTAATCAATCAAGCTAAGGAAAGAGCTAAAGATTTATGTGGACATCGAGCAACAGAGAAGCACAACATCACCGAGCAGAAAGAAGTGGAGCAAAGATATTGAAAAGACATATTGATCAGAAAGATAATATGAATTAAATCGATCAGATTTCCACAATCCATAAGAATTTTCAGCTTGATTTCTAGATTTTGATTGTGTGTAATTTTTAGCATCAACGTTTCGGATCACACTCCATGATCCATCATCAGGATAAGAGAAAAGAGCATGAAGGAATGTAAAAATAAGATGCAGACCAGGCCTCACTTAGAAGATAAAAGAGAAGGGGGGGTTGGTGAGAGAAAGGGGCACACAAAACAAGGGGGGCTAGGGAAGAGCCTAAGAGCAAAGTAGAATAAAAAAATAACAAGAAGAAAGAAAAGTCAAAAGAAAACTAAAAGAAAAACAAACAAACAAAAGACATATATATGTGTGTGTGTGTGTGTGTGTGTGTGTGTGTGTGTGTGTGAACAAATCATTTATTGTTTCATTTTGACCATTGATTCATAAAGTCTCTTAACTGAGCAGGACTTAACAATCCTTTCTATATTGAGATACATCCCAAGGAATATCACAAAGTTTGGTCATGAAGATAGCATGAGATGTTAGATGCCATTTGACAAACTAGGGTTTGGTCATAGAAGGTAGCATAAAGATGCTAGATATCAAGTGACAAAATATTCTATTTAAATCCTCTAACAAGGTCACACCTAACAGTGTGTTTATAATGTTTAACAGGGTTGGCTCTTCACCAAGATCACTTCAGAAGAGTGAAAATTTTGGGTTACTGGTCCCAATTTGTTTTTCCCTTAACAGGATTTCCATGTTAAAAATCTATGTTTCAATGTGTTTATGAGTCATTACTTTAGTGTTTTGCATTACACATAACTAATTCTGGATTGATTGGTATACACTAAGAAATTTAATATTTTTTGTTAAATGAAAGACTGCTAATTAGTAAATAGTAAGAATAAGGTTTAACAGTGAACTCTGAGTAGTAGTTATTTGTTAAGATTATTTGAAGGCATTCATCTTGTAGGAATGAAGATAACTAGAGGCTTAATATTGTGGTGCTAAGTTTTTGGGTTGATTTATTGGAATATTTTTGAGGCCACTGATTCACCCCCCCTCTTAGTTATTCTAACAATGTGGTTTTCTCTGCAAGTGAATTTATGTTGTTCTCAGTACAATATTGTTGTCTATGTTAGTCTCTAGATGAATTAGCTGATTGTGGTGACTAGTCAATGTGTTCCTATGCATATATACACATTACATTTAGCATTGACATTGGAGAGATTTATAGCATCTGGCTTCCCTTCATATCCTGGAGTGGACAACATTGAGTGTATGTATTCATGATGGCCAACCTTATGTACAAATGATTCTTATTTCAATCATGGTCAACCTATTAATTTTGGATGATCAAATTGATATATAGATGTTTGGATGATTTAGTTGAAGTCTTTTTAGTTCATCAATTTCTTGTGCCCACTAGAAGGAAATAGTTCTTTTTGTAGCCTCTAGAAAATTGCATATTGCCTAGAAGGATTTTTTCCTTTCAATGATTTGCAAGTCCCTATTGTATTAATTCTAAGGCTGGTTTCTTGTTGAGAACTATTTTTACACAAAGAAACAGTTAGGAATTAACAATGCAAATTCCCCTCTTGAAAGAATAGCAAAGTTACTCCCAAGGTTCTCTGCAGTCATCGTATTATTGCTTGGAAATCTTAATCAAAGATAAATGTGAATATTCAAGAGGAGGCCTTTGTTGGTTCAGTTCAAACTCAAGTTGAAATAATGGATCTTAAAATAAAAAAATTATAGTTTCAATGATTACAGTTCCTATAAATACAATTTTAAGTTCAGATCTACGATGAATTATATACTTATCCAAGTTTCCAAAAATATCGAAAGGGAGTGTAATGAGAGATTTCAAAAAAAATACTGAAAATCAATTCCTAATAGACATTAATGATAAAATATTCAACTCGCATATTAAATGTTAGAGATGATAAAAGAAAACCCATGAAACATATATCAGAGAAACTCACAATTCATGTTTAGTGGATGCAATCATCAACAAAATTCAGTAGCACACACGTTTTCTAAAAATTCATCAAATCATGAAGCCATTCATATATGCACACATGTGAGACAAATATATCCTTAAGCACAAATAGAAATATCTTATCCTAACTATCATCAAGATGAGTAGATTCAACAACAATCAACACCAATTAAATAATTTGCAAGATCAATAAAAAATAAACACAGTTGGTTCTTGAATTCTGAAAAATAAATTCTCAAAAACCACATAGATGGCAGCCAAAACAAACCATGAATGCAACACCAATTGTATTAAGCTTCTATTGCAAAACATCTGACACTAATTACATCCTCATGAAGAGTTTATATAGATCTTAAACCATGAAATATGAATCTCATAACTAGGATTTCTTGCTATAAAAAATGGTGAAATAAATTAAATATATAGATTAACTATGCCAAATCACTCCTAAACTATTAGTTATCATGCTGAGAAGCATTTCCATCCATTATTAAATCAAAATCATGCAAAAACCAGCTACAAATGGATCCAGATTTGTAGGGGAGAAGTGCAGTTCCACCATTTTTCACAAAAAATACCTCCATAGATGACTCAAAATTTAATTATAACGCCTTAAATTGATGGAGGAATTTTTTTAAATAGTAACTAACTAATGTATAACTGATTGTTATCCAAACAACCCATAGTGCAATATCTTAGGCCCCAAAATTTTGATATTCCTTCAGAAATATGATTTGGTACAATTTTGGAGTTATAAGGACCTCTGAAATCTTGATACCTAGACTCCTTTGGAAAAGATTAAACACCAACACATCAATGATTCTTTTAACCCAACACTTAGTGCAAAGAAAACACACCCATATGAGCATCTAAACAAATTTTGACCACTTGATCAACTTTGCAAAAATCTAGAATCTTCATTAACTTAAAATAATGTTGCTGCCTCTTTTGGAAGGATGTGAGATAAGAACTAAACCTTTTTATCTCCTCTATATTGTCCATTATTTCCCTCATGTCCTCCTTTACATAAATTTTTTTTTGCATATCATCTTCAGTATTTATTGATTCTACGATTCCCATGAATTATTAAACAATATTCTTTGTGGAGTACAACCACTCTTTATTTTCATCTTGATATATTTGGATGTCAATTCCATGAAATAACTTCTCTATATCTTCTACCCATAGAAATATTTCTTTTTTTCCTTATCAATCTTTGAAAGTACCTTGTGATAATCTTTAACGGAAAAAATAATGGCACTTATCCATGCATCAAACTTGTCTAACTCTGAGCCCTCATATATCTTCACCAAAACACAAAAACTTTGTTTCCCAATTTTCTTTAGATCTTTCAATTCTCCTTGCCACAACTCTACACAATTTTGAATCTCATTCTCCCCATCTACAACATCTATGAGTTGAGTTAGTTCGACAACTATTATCCTGAAGTGCCTCAAAATAATTTGGATGGTCTTGGTGCAAAAAATTTCAAGTCCCATTTTCCAATCTACACATGCCTTCACAAAAGAATTAGGAATTCTTGAGGATTCTAAGACTACTCTTTTTTTGAGTGTCACCTATAATGATGCCTCAGGAGTGTCTTGGTCAATGGGATCAACCATTTGAGAAATATAGTCCTTGAAGACTTTATTTTTTTTACAGAGACCTATAATATTAGTCTTGTCCTTTTGTATGTATTTGAATAATTGGCTAACTTCAAGGGCTGCCAATGCTTTCCCACCCTCTCTGGTAGGTTCTCCCAAAGCCACTTCCTCCATGACATAGTTTTTTGATATGGCTTCGTCTATACTGATATTTGGGGGAGGTACTGCCACTTGAGCCTTCCATTTTATGCTCCTTTCTTTTGTCACATAAGGCATCCTTTGTTCCTTCTAGATGGTCTCTCCTATATGGAATTCTTGACCCAATTTTGATAGGTCAAGATCCTCTATCTCCATGTATGTCCTCTTTCGAGGTTGGACTGCCCAAGCCAACCAAGTGGGCTTAGATGTGGCTCATATGGGGATACAACCATTATGGAAGCTCCCATTTGTTCTCTTTCACTTTCCTCTTAGTACTGTGAATTATCCAGAGTTTTCCCCCTTTTAGCTTATTCTTTTTTTGCGTGTTCTTCACTCTTAGGAGTCTTCTCCTTTTCTTCAAAAGATGAATATTGTGCAATCTCTGTCCATAAACCACTTATCCATTTCTCTTATTTTTTTCCCCTCATCTTCCCCTTGTACCTCCTCAGTGTATGAGTGTGATAGGGTAAAATGTGGTTTCACTGGTGGTTGATTGTCAAATTTTACTAATTCATCACCCTTTGGATTCTCTATATGAAGTTCCTCAGTGTGGACTAGAGGTGGCACTTGGACATTAGATATCAATTGGACTTCTATGGAAACAATATTTGTATCTATAACACCCATGGGTCTTTTAATAGATGAATCATTGAAACCTGGGATGTTCTCAAAATATAATATATCAAACTTATTAGATCCCATACATCCCCAACTTCTCTATCCACTTCAGTAATTGTTTCTATAATAATTATCGTCTTTTGGCCTTCTAATTGGGTAACCCTTCCTGGTTCCTTCCTTTTGGTTGTTTGGTAGCCTACCAAGCTCTTTGTACTAGAGTTACCTACTCTTCTTCTATTTATTCCTCCTTAGGAAAGCCTATAAAGAGGGTGACATAAAAGGTCTTTTATTTCTTCTTTGGTATACTTCTTTTGGTTGGGACCCTGGTGATCTACGTAAGCAGATGGTGAAAGAAAGAATCTTGGTCTTCCCATATATGGATGGAGTCTTTGGAGGAGAGTTAAAATCCTATGCTTGGGTAGGAGGGGAAGTAGCAGTCAAATGATCTTTTCCCTTTTTCCTTTTGCACTCTACACTCTTTATTGGACCATGGACAACTATCTTCCTAGCATGCCCATAAACTATACCAGGAGTAATAGGGATAAAATCTTTGAAGATAGGGACATTTGTCTTGACTCCTTTTCCCGTTTCTACTTTGGTTAGAGGATCAAACTTGTGTTTCGTTGGAACTAGGTCCATCTTGAATGGTAGATGTATCCACTTCTTTTTTAATGCCACAACATGCCTTGTTTTAATTTTATATCATAATTTTATTATTTTTCCACTTCACCATTCAAGATGAATTGATTATACACTTTATCCTCATTATACTAAGGTTCCACGATGTCTTTTGAATCTTTATCCTAGGTTCATGGTGGTATATGCACTTGAATATCATGTTGGGCCAAATGTAGTGACATCCTGCACTAATCTGTAATGCAAGATTTATAGCTATTTATACTGTTCATCCAGTGGTCCTCAAGATGAGGCTCATGTTTGTAGAAGGCCCCCTTTATCTTTTTGAAGGTGCCAAATGGATAAAATCCAGACCTAATGCATTTTTACTCATCCATATAGAAATCACCCCATTTAAGGAAGATCAACTTGTATACTTTAATCTCTTGGACTGTGTAGGCCCCAATATAAATAGGGAAGTCCCAACAATGCTTCTTCTTCTTTATAATTTTCTTGTAAGAATCCACTATCTGTCGATTGATTTCTATGAGTATAATCTTGTCAGAGGGGTATCAGGGAAACTTCTTTGGATTGAGAGTACATCCTACCACCCTAATGTAAGTGAATGTACAGAACTAGATGTAGTATGCCCTGAGCATCCTGAATTTAGTTGCAACCTCCTCTAAAATTCTATTGGCTTAATCACCCTCAATTGGCCGGATGATTGTAAAAATGAAGGCATCAATGACAATCTTATATTTTGGGCTATCCAACTTAATTTTGTCCTTTCTCACTAGTTGAGGATATATGATGTAAGGATGGTTGTTAGGGTCTCATAGAGATCCCTTCCTTTATATTTTGGGGTAGTCTTCCCTCACAACCAACAAATAAACAATTTAAGAGGTCATATAGAAGTTGGGGTTCCCTTTAATAGTCTGCAGTTACTCATCTAGATTGTCGATGATAATTTATGCCCAATCAATCCTTACCCTCCTACCACTGATGTTCTAAAAAATAAATGTCATCCAAGGCCCCAACTTCCTATCCTGTGGAAATCCTCATACCTTACTCAATAGAGAAACACAGTTCCTCATGTCATCATTTAAATAGCCTCGGTGCATATCCATTTTCTCAAGCTTGTCCTCTTTCCTAGGACATAAAATATAATCTTTGTTGATGAGGTCATAAATATTTGGAGTGTCTTCAAATTAACTCTACCCACATTATTTGGAAATGGGGTAAAACTTTCTACAACATGAATGTGGAAGACATCTTCTATTATGTCAGGTCAGATGTCTAGAATTGCATCCCCACTCTTGTTCTTCACCACTCCCTCATCTGGTACATTTTTTTTTGTTGGAGCCATAATCAAGTCAGGTGTAATGATAGATATTGGCTTCCCTATCCCATTCACCAACCTAGGGAGGACCATGGTCATGTAGTCAGAGGATTGGCCAGAAGGTTGTGTAGCTTATCTAAGGGAGGATTTCCAGTCCATATGTCTGATGTCTATGTTTTTATTCTCACTGTGAAGATTACCTATCTTGTTGGGAGTGTGGTAACCTTTGTATTTATACTTCATTGGGGAGACTTTGACCGTAATCAGGAATATGCATTTACAAAGAACACTTTCCAACAATATTTTATTGAAAACATTAAAAAGTAGAGAAAAACCAAGAACTAAAAATGCAAGAAAGAAGACCAACAACCCTAAAAAGTAGAGAAAACCCAAGAACTGAAAAAAGAAAGCCAGTAAGTCTGAGATTTTTAAAATCTCTAGAAATTTTGGTCTTTTGGAACTTTTGAGTCTGAAAGAATCCTTGTACTATGAATGTCCAAAGACACGATGTCACTTTCTTGTCAACATATAAATCAAATTTGTGGGGTCCAAACGATCGATGAATGGTCGGGCATGTTGAGTATGCCAATTTGCGTTGATCAAAAGATTGGAGGTTGGTATCACTTTTGATACTTTGGGTTGCGATACTCCTAAAGGCCTAAAAGGATGGCAACTTGGAATATTTGCAAAAAGGGATTATATGCCACTATTCTAAACTTTAGGCCATTCGGGGTGTGAAGCTCTAAAAACCTGAGGGTTTATTGACACTAAAAACAAACATAAAACCTAGAAGACCATAGGCCCTAGAACAAATAGGAAGCAAACCCTAAAAACTAAAAAATGAAAAACTCTAAAACAAAACTAAAACCCTAAAATAGGAAAAAAACTAGAAGGGAAAAAAACCCTAAAGACAAACTAAAAGCGAAGAAGAAAGTAAAAAAAATAAAAATAAAACCAAACCCTACCATGCTGATGATTGGAAGATCAACAAATTTGCAATGAAAGAGCTCTAAAATCAATTTGGACATGAATCACCTTTGTTGGATGCAATGCAAATGAATATCCTAGGAAGAAAAAAAACTGCCAAAAATACGCAAAACTCAAAAAACCAATTACAGAATGAATAAAATGACATGCTCACCCTTTATATAGCCACAGCCTTTAGGGTGACATCATCTTTGGGCATTGGAGTTTCAGGGTGTCGAGGGTGACAGTGTCCAAAAACTTTGACAACCCAACATCTCTATTCTCATGCCTTAGTCGCCAACAATGGGTAGGGTTTTGGGTTTTCAGAGTTGTTGAGGTTCATGGAATCCCAACCCTCTGAAGGTCTGAAAGGACACCTAAAAATAACTAACTCTCGAAGAAACACAAAAGACAAAATGTTGGGCTTTCAAACTTGTCTAGGTTCTAATAACCTTGATATTGTGAAAGCCCAAAAAGACCTAGAAAAAGGAAACTAACTCTAAAAAAAAACCAAAAGAGAACACTAGAAGATAAAAATAGAAGGGAAATGGGGAATTAGAGAGAATATTGAGTGGCCTAGCCAACATCCAACTATCAGAGACATGTGGGTCCACAATTTGACTCACCAAAAACCTAACCAGGGAACTCAAGAAGGGTCCCACTAACCTAAACAAAAGAAAAAAGAGGGGGTCCCCATTGGCCAAGTGGCCAATATGGGACATGTGTTATGGACCCATAACAATGCCTTACCTTGGGGTTTATGTATAACTCTTTGAGGTATAGTGCAATTTGTAAGCAATGATGTTTTTGTGTGTGTGTGTGTGTGTGTGTGTGTGCGCATGCGTGCATGTGTATACATGAACACACACACACACATGTGTGTGTGTGTGTATTTATGTATATATAGAGAGAGAGGTATAGTGTAATTTGTAAGAAATGGTATGTGTGTGTACATACATACATACGTATATATATGTGTGTGTGTGTGTGTGTGTGTGTGTGTGTGTTGGTTATATTCCTAGTCTTGTTGGTTTGCCCTAAATTTTATTGTCTTCATGCCAAGTTATATCCCAAATCAGAAAGTCTGTTCCATTTGGAAGTATCCCTGTGAAAATTCTATGTTTTTAGGTCAAAATCCACATGAATAGTGCAAAAACCCAAAACCCTAAGCTATCTTCTAAGTCAAAATGCAAAAAGGCCCTAAAATGATAATCGAGTTTCTAATTTTGCATTACTTTTTTGAGAAACTTAAGTTATAAAAGTCATGTGCTTTTTAATAGTCGCCGAGTCGCTTAATCCTAAAAGCATATTCCAAATTTTTATGAGACTTTGCGATTAGTTGTTGTCGCGATGTCTTAGAAAGAAAGTGAATATTCCTTATAAGTTATGAGACTTAGCAAAACCCTTCAGTCATGAAGTCTCCCAATGCAGAAACTCGTCATCAAGAAACATGGAAACAAGCAGTTAAGTCACGGTGTCGCACAAAGTATCATGCAGTTAGTGAATTTTTATGAGACTTAGCAATTACTTCAGTCGCGGGGTCTCTAGATCAGAACACAGCTAAGTGATAAGTTAAATTCTTATGTCGCGTGGTCTCCAATTAAAAAGTTAGTTAAGTAAAAGATGTCAAGACTTCACAACAAATCGCAAGGTGATTGAAGTATATGGTAGTCGGGTAGTCACTAGTTAAAAATTCTAAGTCAGTGTTTCTTCAGTGATTTGGAGATAAATAGTTAAGATGAGACACGTGTTCACAGTGAATAGAACAAAGGTTGTCTCATAGTCTCTGAATTAAAATTAAAGGATAAAGCTATGTCGCGTAGTCTCTTAAAGAAATATCAAGTAGCAGTTTTAATCAGCGATTGGGAGACAAAGGTTAGTCACGGGGTCTCGTAAAGAGAAATAAACATTCAGAGACTTAGTGATCACAGTTAAAAGATAAAAGATAACCTTCAGTCATGGGGTCTCTGAAAAAAATTTGGGTTAAGAATTTGATCTGGCGACTTGGATTCATTCAGTCGCGTGATCGCCAGAAGTTAACCATGGTTAAGCCAAGTGAAGCAATTCATACAGTCACTAGATCTCCAGAAGAATTGAGGGTTAAGAAATGTAATCAATGACAAAGAGATACTGTGCAGTCACGTGGTCGCTAAATATGAAAAATGATAAAAGGTGGCAGTTGCTGACATGACAACATAGAGATTCGGTGTCCAATGAAAATCCAAGAGATTAATTACTATATGAAAAAGGTAGCTGAGATGTCTGGCGAAGAACCAATCATATGAAGACATGTCATTCTGTTCAAATTTTATAAGGTTTTTTTTGGAAACGCACTCATATGAATTTGATTTCCTATCACATTCATGAGCTACATATAGGATTTCAATTAATTCCACAACATGTTAACTTGAAAGAAAAATTGATTGTCTCTTTCAATGATGAGCTAAGTACTTGGAAAAGTTACCATAAAGAGATGATCTAAGGTTCATTTTCATTTATCATACATCCAGAATTGCAGAGCAAAGAATTTCTAGGTCTTCTGTGTTCAAAAGGTAGAAATTGTTTAATTTAAGGGTAATTCTCCGGTTATAAAGGCTCTTTAATTGCTAGTAGTGCACAGAGAAGAGTAGTGAGTCCTGAGAGGAGATTTGTCTCAATATCGGTGAAGGAGAAGTGGAAACATAACAAGATGAGTAAGGTAGTTAGTGTAGCTTCTACCAGCGGGAAGAGTGATGAAGTAGCTGATGATGCCAAGGGAAAGAAGAATTTCTCTGATGAATTCTTGAAGCTGTTGTGAGGGTCTACACAGAACAAGAGGGAAAATGCAAACTTATTGGTAGATGACTACTATGAAATTAGAGATGCCCGCACTCCAGGTTCTATAGGTTTTTCTTTATACAACTATTTTTATAATAATTCTGATAAATCCATCACAGTATCAAACCCTTGGACTAGTGGTCTTGCTAGGTTAATTGTCCCTGATGTTTATGTAGATGTTGACTTGTTTCTAGGTCTTGCCAACCATTATGATTCTCTGTCTAAGACAATTAAGAAGAATGATGGTACTGCCCTGTTAATTTTGAATAGGAATTCATTGATGCAAGCCTTTGGCTTATATAGTACCACATCTACCAAAATAAATATTACCAAACAAGAAGAAAGATGTAGGTTACAACTTGGGGTTGCTAGAAACCAATTGCAGAAGCATATTCTTAAGGAGGTTAGGAATCATATTACCCCTATACTTGGAACTGCACCCTACTATTTTAAAGATTTACATTTTTATATCAAGTACATTGCTTATGCTTTGTGTAGAGTGTTGGGTATAGATGGAGGAGCAAAGAAAATAAACTCTAGAATTTTAATGATGGTGTTAGATTTGCAAGATGTGCATTCCAGCACTAGTTATGACTATATACAATATATTATTGAGAAAATGCATGCAGGGTTTGTAGCTGTGCAGAAAAAGATGAAAGATCCCAAGGAAAAGGAACCTAGGTTTTTTCATTATTCTATCTTGATGCATTTTTTATTGCATTTCAATCATGGGATCATGAATGTGAACAATTTGAACCCTCAGAGGATTTTTCAGGACCGGCCCAATCCTATTCAATTTTGGGTTAGGATATGAAATTATACATCCAAGGAATGTGACTTTTTTGGATTTGAGAACTAGATTGTATATCCCTTGATGCAGAGCATGGGTATTAGTAAGACTAGACTTCCAGTAAAGGTGTTGCAGTTGTTGAGACCTTGTGAGTATGTGGATAAGTGGGAGGGTGATCATAACTGGGGAGATTTATTTTTAGAAGAAAATTTTACTATGATAAGGGTATATAGATGCACCCATCCTCCTCATGTTCTACCATATCATGTACCATCCAGAGTTGCAGCTATGGTGTTCATCTGGCAGCTATTGTTGACAGACAATGAGCATTTTGCACCACACCGGAAGGGGACATTAACCCCTAGGCAATTTAAAATCTTTCAGTTTACTATTGGTAAGGGTGCCATTGATTTAGTAAGCACATGGTTAGAAAGCTGCAAGATGGGAGCAGAATTATACAGATACATTGATCCAGAAGGATTCATTGTAGGAGCTAGGAAGCTCTTAACTCCTACTATACCAAATAAAAATGTATATAGTTTTTGTGTGGAGGAGGATGTTACAAGAAATATCCTTGATGAGGATGAGGTGAGGACAAGAAGAGAGAGAATTCAGGAGTTATTGAATTTGGAGAAACAAATAAAAAGAAATGGACTATCATTTGGAGGTTTTTACCCTGACCTACCATATTTTGATAAGATTAAAGATATGGTTGATAACTTTTATACACTCTGTGAGCAGTTGGACATGGTTTTAGATACAAAGAAAGGAGGAAAAGAGTCTGAGTATTTAGAGTCTGAATATGAGAGTGATAGTGACGGATAATATGCCCATCCACCTCAATTTGACCAACCTCAATAGAATGTTGTAGAGGAAACACAGGTACATGAAGAGCAAGGGTACATTATAGACTTGACTGAGGTATCCCAGCCAGATGATTTAGAGGAGCCTTCCACTAAAAGGAAAAAGGTTGACCCTGGTCAATCTTCCTCTATAAGAAAAGAGAAAAAGGGAGATAGGACAAGTGCTCTTATTCCTAGCAACAGGTTATATGACCACAATTTTAGGAAAGTAATCAGACAAGGAAAGAGACAACAACTTAATGAAGAAGAGAACATAGAATTGCCTCTTAAGGCATGTATTGATGAAAGGTTACTTCACCAGCAACAGTTTTTGAGTGATGATAGTTTTATTAAAACTAATGAGTTTAGAGATTTCTTGAGATGACACAAGAAGGAACAAATCAAGGAAGAACTGAAGACAGATGGTGAAGAGACAGTTACAAATGAGGCTTTTCTAGCTCTGCAAGCCTATGAACCTGAAAGTGAGGATGTCTCTCCTGATGAGGAAATAAAAATGGTTTTAAACAGTGGGATTTTGCTTGCTGAGGGATGGGATTTAGCCTCAACATTCATTATTGGCCAAATTAGAAAATAGTCTGATCTTAAGTTGGCAAGTGAGATCCAGATGGGCAACATGATTAATGAATTTGGATATAGTCCAAAGTCACAAGCCTTTTCCATGTGGAACTTGTGTCCAAAAGACCAAAAGCCTCAACTGGTAAACATTTAAGAGATCATGGTGGGGAATCAAATGGTCTAGACTATGCAAAATAGTGGAGATCTTGAGATTTCTCAGATCATGACACATTGGGCACACTTGAACGAAGATAAGACAAATCAATTATCTAAGAAGTGTGGCATTTTTATTGAGGAAACCAGTGCCTTAGCAAAGGATAGGGAGTTGTTTCATATAAAGATACATCAACAAGATAAGGTAATTGCTGAGATGACAAAGCAATTACAGGAGAAACCTGAAGTGATTTATGTGCCCTTAGTGCAACCTTTGTAGATAGAGGAGAAAGCTGAAGCAAAGGAAGTGGTAGAAATAGAGGATGTGGGAAAAAAGAATAATGAGGTAGCCCTAAATGCATTTAGATGCATTCTTCAGCATAGGATAGATATACTCAAAGACAAAATAGATATCATCCTTAATGCCTATAATAAATTACCCACATTACATACTGAAGTAATAGGGTATATTGCTATTTTGAACCCTTATTTTGTTACTTGGTCTCCTAGGGTACAGTTATTTGAAAAACTTACCTCTTTATAGTAGCATAGATCAAATTTACCTAAAATTGTTACAGAGGTAGAGGATGAAATAAAAAAGGTAAATATAGCCTTATCATTCTTTAAAGGAAAGTTGAATCAGATAGAGGCTAAATTAAGCCTATTTTCATTGGATTTTAATAGGTTTGTTCCTCCTTTGAAAGGAGAAGATGATCAGGTCAAGGCCTTGGAGGCTTGGAGGAGTGAATTTGATGGTAGAATGCCAAGAAATGAGGCATTTATTTTAGGATTTGATCTAGATTTGGATGGTTTTAATAAGATTTTGGATGAGGCCTTTAAGGCAAAAATTGACATAAACAAGTTTTTAATGGATATTAAAAATATCACTGATGTCAGATGGGAGAGGCAGAAAGGAAAACTGCAGAGCATACAAAGTTTTAAATGGCTAGCAGAGGATGAAGTGATAGCATGGGACTTGATGACCAAGCCAAAGAAAAAGAAGCATGTGGTAGTAGAGGAGGAGATATTGCATGAAGAATAAAGAGGAACACTTGGCACTTGACCATTGAGCATAGGGAGGTTAGTTATTATAAAAGACAAGTGTATGTTAGCCTGAAATGGTGGTCACTTGCTCTCAATATGAATATCAGATGCTATCCTAAACATTGTCAGACAAAGGCGCCAGATTCCAGAAGAAGACAAAGAAGATCAGATCTCATCCCCTGTTTTTGTCTTCCCACCGCTTCTAGATTCTCATTTCTTTTCTTTTTCTATACTTTTAGGGTTAGGTTCCTTAAACCATCCGAAGCTTGTTGCATCCTGATGTTAAGGATTCCAAGATGGTTAAGGACCTATAAATAGATCAAAAATTTTAATTGAAAAGAGAGATGAAATATATTGAAAACCAGACTTTCTAAATTTTAGTCTGTCTTTGAGCTTTTTAATTTTTTTATGTATTGAAGCAGAAACATATGAATAAAATATAGTGCAACTTTATCTATCTTATTGTTGTCTCTTTATTTGTTGTGTATTCTCTTTTATGTTTAAATCTGTAAGGCATTTTTAAGCATATTGGTTACAAGGTAGCTATCTAATTGCTTGCAAGTTTCTTTCAAGGAAAGAACTAAGTTTTGTGAGTAGTTTCAGGGAGCATAACAAT
>MU227190.1:1114865-1126059 GCA_018584345.1 Thuja plicata | reverse complement strand
TTCTCAGAATAGTCATAGTTATCTGCATTGTTATATACATGTCCATATAAAAATAGAGCATTCAACACATAAGTAAAATCCACTCTAAAGATACTGTCAAGTCAGTAATCAGTCATAGGTAAGACCTGCCTGAGTTAGTGGATCTCAAAAAGAAGGAGGTGATAATAGGTATCCCCAGTGTTATCAAAATACCTCATCAATTAGTGTTTTCTCTTACTTGAGTCAGAGTATCAAAGGCATTGGGAGTCATAGAGTTATTTAAGTATTCAAGCATCTTTAGAGGCCCTGCAAGAAAAAACCCTAACAGTATGTATATATATATATATGTATGTATGTATATATATATGTGTGTATATGTACATAGATATATACATACATACATATATATACATATATACACACACATATATGTATGTATATAGTGAGTATATTTCTCATGTAATTTTTTCCATATTCTATTTCCATGTAAAAATATGATGTTTAAGTGTGGATTATCATTGCAATGCCTTTCCCTGAAGTTTAAGTTGGATAAAGATAATTAATTATTGTGATATAAAAATTTTAAGATATGGTCAATACTGATTTTCCCCCCTCTCAATATTTTTGTGTTTTAAACTAAGTTCCTTAGAAAGAAGCATAACAACTTGAGGAAGATCCAAGATTTTGAATAAAATTTGAAACAAAGTACCTGCATTTGATGGAAAAAACTATCTTTTGAAAGACAAGGATAAAATTAAAATTGGACTCCGTGTCATTCAAAATTTGGGAAGCAATTAATAAAACTTATACTCCTCCAAATGGTGGTCCTACTATACAAAATAAAATAAAGTTTCATGAGAATAATGTGAAGTCTAGAAAAACTCTTATCATTGTATTAGGTGATTTTAAATTGGCAAAAGTCACGTACTACAAGATTGCAAATGATATTTGGGATAAATTGAGTAGCATCTATTAAGGAGACAAGAATATAAACAAAATCAAGCTGTAGAAATTGAAGCACAAACTTGAAAACCTATGGATGAAAGATGATGAAAATATTGAAAGCTACATACACCAGGTAAATGAAATTGTGAGCTCAATTGGAGGCATTGGTGGAACTATAAAATAAAATAGTTTTGTGTTGAAAGTGATGAAAACTATCACTAGAAATTAAAAATCCTTGATGGTGGTAATTAAATAGAATCAAGATATGGACAAGTACACATTGGATCAGGTCTATGATGCAACCTCTTCCTATGATTGGATGAGCTTGGAAGTAATCACAATGATATAAGGTATACTGCATTCAAGGAAGAAAAGAAGGTTGAAGATGTACCTGATTTAAACTATGATATAGATGAAGAAGACACAACCTTTGTGAGAAGACTAGAGAAAGGATCCAAAAAGTATAAAGGTAATTGACTCTTCAAATTATTTACTTGTGAAAAAATAGGTCATTTTTATACTAAGTATTCTTATAAGGAATATAATGTTGAGGGTCCTAATAATAATTAAAGAAGGAATAATCATAGAAGGAACAATAGATTTGCAAGGAATTATAACAAAGATAAGTCTAAGAACATTTATATTTTTGTAGACACTCATTCATCAGAGGAGGAAGATTTGAATTATTCAAAGGATGATGTATTGTTCTTGGATACCAAGGAGAAAAATGGTAAAAAATCTAAAAGTTAGAATGTTATAGAGAATAGTGAGATATTTTCTTTTCAAAGACCGCCCTACATGCAAGATAATAATCTAGACCTTGGATTATTGATTCTGAATGTTTAACTCATATGAATAGTGATCGTGGAGAGTTCATAAAGATTGAAAATTATGATGGAGGATTAGTCACATGTTTTGGTGAAAGATATACACCTATATGTGGTAAAGGAAATATATTTATTGATGTAAAACATAAAGCTAGTGTTGTATATTATGTCATGGGATTAAGGAAAATGTGTTAAGTGTAAGTTAGTTATGCAGTAAAGGATATGTGGTTATCTTTCATGAATCTAGATTTGAAATTAGAAAATCTTCTATAAGATTGGTTACAAAAGGTATGAGGAATGGAAATGTCTACTATCTTAAAGAAAAGAGCGGAGGTAGTTGTTCTTTGTTGCAAAGTAGTGAGTGTTGGATATGGCACAAAAGAATGAAACATTTTAAATTTCACAATATGATAAAGATTAGTTATTCAAAGGTGATTAGAGATATTCCAAAAATCATCAAGCTTGTAGATACTATGTAGAAAATGTTAGATGAGAAATAAAACTAAAACAAAATTCAAGAACAAGGAGTTCTCTACTGCAAGACCTTTGGATCTAATACATATAGATTTATACTGACCTACAAGGACAAGATGACTGAAGGATGAAATCTATTTCATGTTACTTATGTAATGCCCCACCAAGGAACCCTTGGAAGATTGGGTTAAATAAGCATAAGTAAAGATGCACAACAATGACCCTCAAATGGTTGTTCACAAGTGGAAGACTAAAGGTCTCAACCAAATGTTGTGTGAAAAATATCAAAAATAAGAATGAATGGCTAAGTCTCTTTTAATCCACCACGTGAGAATCCAGACTTCATCTACGGACCTCACGGGTCATGACTAGACCATTGTAAATGACCATCCATCAAGGAGACAATTTCATCCACAGAACAAGCTAAAATAAGATTCATTTTAAACCCAATAAGGAAAATTGAATACAATTAATCCATACTTAATAAAAAATTGACTATGAATATATGAAAAACATCCAAGGGAAAACTGGTATCCAAATAAAAAATTACCTTTCCGACAGACCCTCGGGAAGTTCCCAATGTCTTAAGTGCACTAGACCATATGTGGTAAAACATTTATCATGTACTCTAAACTGTTGGTCATATGCTCTAGACTTTTGATCATATGAGCTAGACTGTTAATCATATGTGTTAGACTTTTAATCATATGTTGTAGATTGTTAATCATATATGCTAGACTATTAATCATATATGTTATTCTATGGATCATATGCACCATTATGTGGCTCATATGCACAACATTGTGTAGAATATGTTCTAGACACTACCCTGTAAGCTATATATTAGTCTAAAAATACATAAAGATGGAGTTTTCTTAGTCTGGTGATCAAGTAGGCTTGCCGACACCAACATATAGCTTAAATGCAAAACTTTCTCCACACTAGGGAGTACCAGATACACACAAATTGAGGCAATAATCACTCAATATAAAAATGCATTAAACATAAATGAAACTACTCTAAGAGCATAAATAAAAAATGCATAAATATAAATGCAAAGATATTAAGGGGATAACATTGAGCACTCAATTCTCATATTCTTTGTCTCTGGTGGAAGGCCACCACTTGTACATTGGTCCCGAGAAGTGGTAATTTGAAACACCACCATACCACGTGGAACCCTTAGGCCCACCCCACCACTCTTGTGGATATCGTAAACTAGCCACAAACACAAGTTACACACACACAACAAGAAGGGCTCATGCCAATCAAGTACATAATCTTAGACAATGGTATTGAGGTCCAACACAATACAAAGGCGAAAAATGAAATAAGACATAGAGATCAATAAACATGAGAACCAAGGTAAAAATACAACCAATATACCACATAATCACATTACACCTAGGGTACTACTTAGTACTACAAGACCTAGACATGAGAGTACCAACCAAAGGGAGTATCACTACCTGCTCATGTCAATACTAACATTTGGGGCTTAATTATCATTTACCACCCACATGGGTCACTCATGACATCTGAGGATTCAAGGGGATTACACTACCCTCTTAGGTCAATCTCTGACATTTGGGGATTCAAAGTACTCTTGATTAGTATTTAAACCCAATTCAGTTTATTATGTTTTCACTTTTTAAGAAATGCATCCTCTATGACCACTTCCGTGTAAGGGTCCATGTAAGAAGATACTCCCCATGCCTACTCAATGTACCTTTTCCTATAGCTCAGCATCAGAGGATAGAGACCAAAAAATAATCTTGTCCACTCGGTCCACACCGAGGACATAATAAAAATACTTCATCCACTTGGTGTACACCAAGGACAAGAAATAGGGACTTCATCCATTTGGTCTACACTAAAGGTGGTATAACCAAAGGATTATCCAATCATTCTAAATGAAGGAACAAACATAATATGTAATTTCTACCTCATCTACACTAAGGATGTGCATTACATAAGCATCAACAAGAAAGATGGAAATCACTAGAGGACAAACCCACTCCAAAACACTCAAGTCATGCAAGCCAAGTAAACACAAAATTAATAAAAATAAAAAATTGCTCAATTGGCCACTTGCGAAGAGAAAAAATCACAATTAAATCCATCAAACATCTTGTTAGAACATGAGGAAGTCTCAAAACAATCAAAAATAATAAAATACCCAAATTCTGTCAAAATTTAGAACAATATGAAAATTGACAATTAAACATCAAAAGGGTAAGTTCATATTGTGATATAAAATACCTAGAATGTCCTCAATCTATTCCTCTTCCACAATCATACTATAAACTTGTAGTACTTCTATCTCCAATAGTTTAATTTTGCCAAATATGGTGACAAACAAGTTCTAGATGAAACAAAAAATGATGCACCCACGAAAAGTCCAAAAATCAAACTTAAAGCCAAGATATAAAATAAAATAACATTTGTTCATAAGGTCCAACAAACCCAAAAATCCAATAAAATACAAAATCTTACATCATGGGAGAAACCAAACAGTTTGACAATGAAAATTTTCAATTTAAAAACCTACATATACTGTACAAATCCAATCGGGTGATAAATGCATAAATAAAAGTGGGGAAATTAGTAATTACCATCTCATAAGGAAAAAAACAAAAAAATAGCTGAAATGGATGAGGAATGAATAAAACACGAGAATCCCTACCTCTCACCAAGATGAAGATACTGAAACAGGTAGAAGAAAAATAAATTGTTTATGGAATTGTGAATGGCTCCATATATGAGCAATTGCGACACAGTTCCAACGAGCTGCTACCCACAAGGATCTGATGCATGGATCAAACATAATAAAAAATAGTGATTTTATCTACACAAATTTGGAGCAAAATCACAAAATCTCAAACATAACAATTGAAGAACAATTCTTTTTCCTCCAATTATAAAACACTTTTCTCCAAAAGCCAAAATGATTTTCCAAATAAAATTTACTTAAATAATTAAGCAACCATAGAATTTTGCCAAAATAAATCAATTCTAACTAAGTGGAATTCAACTATGATATATTAGCCAAAATAACAATTAAATCCCCAAACACATTAAAAATAACTTTTTAATCCTAACTCAACTGCAACAATTGTGGGAATTCTATATGCACAAACACATCAATGGTCTATCACAAATGCATATGAAATCAAGATTTACCAACACGTATTGGAGAGATAAAATATGACAATAAGATACATCACCCATATAGGGAAGATATTTTCTCAATAATGAATAGTCAGTGAAATAATCTCCCGTGCCACTGTAAGGGATAAAGACACACTCAAAACCTAGAATTCAAGCAGAATGATGTCTAGTACCTATTCACTGAAACACAAAAATTAAGTGTAACTACTCAAAATATGAATAGTCAAAGCGTGCACACATAATAATAATAAAACATGCCTAATGGAACATTGACGCTCTAGTGACATGATCATTCATTTGTATTAGAATGTCATGATACTGGTCATTCCATATCCTAATCCTGAATGTATAGTTCATTTAAATTAAACATTGCTTTTAAATATAAAGCATTAAATTAATCATTCATGACAATATCATCATATATTTGTGAAGGCTAACAATGAGAAGAGCCAATAGCATATAAGGCACAATATAATAGGAAATCCAATAACATCATCCTGATAACATATTCCAAAGTCTCGAATACAAAATACACCAATTATCATCAAAATGGTAAATAACAGTATAATCTAACCATCTAAACCAACCATGATATTGGTAAATAAAGTAATACACTGTCATTGTATGCATCTCACTATGCAGATAATCACAAAATAATAACAAGAGTCTATTTTGGACCAAATATCATGGAATAGGATGTAACCATGGGAGGAACTACAACTTATTGATGAGTATTCTAGGATTAATTGAGTCACATTTTTAAGAGAAACTCAAAAGCATTGTATAGGTTTAAAACAATCAATAATTTGGTTGAGAATCATATAGATTCTTGAAGCAAGTGTTTAAGATATGATAGAGGTGGAGAATTTAATTCATATGAGTTTGAAAAATTATATGAAGAACATGGTATTGTTAGGCAATTTCCTACTCCTAGAACTCTAGGGAAAAGTGGAGTGGTTGAGAGGAAAACCATAACTATTGTATAAATGGCTAGAACCATGTTTGATGATGAAAATTTACGTAATATATATTAGAGAAATATTTTACACACCATTATTTATATTCTTAAAGGGTGAAAGTGAGAGTAAATCATACCAAAACAACTTATTAGATGTGGTTTGAAAAGGTACCAACTATGAAAAACTTTAGAATCTTGGGGAGAAAATGCTATATATGAAGGTGAAGACAATCTTGGGAATTTTGATACAAGATTAGATGAAGGAGTATTCTTGGAATATTCTACAAAAAGAAAGGCATACAAATGTTATAACTTGAGGCTAAAAAGGAATTTTGAGAGCATTAATGTCTGAGTAAGTGAGGATTGGAGTTAGATGGCTCCACAACTTGAGTTAGAGTTTGAAGACATCCATGCCACTCATAAAAAAGAAAGAAATGCTATAGAATAAAAAGAATAATTAGAAGAAGAATCAGAAGAGAGTGAAAAAAAGAAAACATTAAAGACTCTATCAAATATTTACAGATGTATCATAATGAATATAAAAGAATTTGAGACAAAAGAAAAGATGTATTGACAAGAAGGAAGCAAGGTTGAATGAACAATAAAACTACTATTTTACATCCAAGGTAGAATCAAAGACTTATGCACTGGCTAGAAAAAAAGATGGGTGAAAGAAATGAAAGAAGAGTTGAATTAGATATAGAAAAATAAGACATATGAACTACTACCTAGGCTAGTGGACAAGAATGTAATTGGAACCAAGCGGGTGCTTTGGAGCAAGTTGAATGAAGATGGTGAAGCTACAATAAACAAAGAAATATAGGTATGTAAAGGATACACTCAAGTTGAAGGTATAGATTTTGAAACATTTTTTGCTTCAATAGCTAAGATGAAAGCTATTAGAATGTTTCTTTCTTTTTTTTTTTTTTTAAATTTCAAAGTGTATTAGATGGATGTTAAGCCAATCTTTTTGAATGGAGAGATGAAAGAGGAATTTTACATTGAGGAACTAGATAGTTTAGATATGGTTTTTATACTTATAAAGGCACTATATGCAATCAAGAAAGCTTCTAGAGTTTGGTATCCCCGGTTGGACAAGTATATGTTGCAACAAAAGTTTAAGAAAGGTACTACAAAAATAAATCTATATTTTAAATTTGAAGATAATATAATACTGATAGTGGTAGTATATGTTGATGTTATATTTGGAGGTGATGATGACACATGTAATATTTTTTTGAGAAAATGTATAAGTTTAAAATGTATATTGATTAGTGAATTAACCATTTTTCTTGGTCTTCAAGTTTCTCTAGTGAAGGATGACACTTTTATTTTTTAGACCAAGTCTATTATAGAAATATTGAAAAGGTTTCAAATGGAGGGCTATAAATAAGTTTGAACACCTTTTGCAATTTATAGTCACTTAATTTAGGATGTTGAATCTCTAAAAGTTGACCAAAAGCTATTAGATCTAAGATTAGTGGATTTTTGTATTTGATTTCTTTAAAGCCAAACATTATGCATGAAATATTCTTGGTTGCAAGATATCAAGATAGTACAAGAAAATCACATAAGAAGGAAACAATAAGAATATTCAAATACTTTATGGGGACTTTGAACTATGGATTATGGTACAAGAGAGATAATGTATTTTCTTTGAAATATTTTACTGATGCTGATTGGGAAGGATGTACATAGGAAAAGAGAAGTACAAGTAGAGGTGCATTTTTCTTAGGAGATAGAATTTTCTCTCGAACAAGAAAAAAATAGGATTTAGTATCATTATCTACTCTAGAGGTAGAGTATATTACAAAATATCTTGCTACACACAAGTTATATGTATGAAACATACCATAAAGGATATCAATGCTATATATGGTGAGGCAGTTCCAATTATGTGTGATAATACAAGTGTTATAAATATTTAAAAGAATTAGGTAATGTATTAAAAAAATCAATTTGGTATTACTTATCGAGGGAGAAATTTGTAGAGAAAGATGTAAAATTGGAGTACGTGCATACACAAGATAATATTGCAGATATATTCACTAAGACAATTTCAAAGGATTCTTTTCAATATCTTTGGCAGAAGTAGGGGTTATTTCCCCTCCTTCAAACTAGGTGTATAAGAGTGAAGTATATTTCTAGGGGGAGGCTTTATGTGTATCTATTGTATCTTAGATTGATGTATTTATTTCTCTCAAGGGGAGTAGAGAAGGGTATAGCTTCCTAGTTGTAAGAATATGTCTCATGGATGAATGGTCCTTAACAATGGGAGTATTGGTGCTGATATTTGGTAATGTAGTAGGAGATAAGTAAAATGTAGAGATGTCCCTGAACAGGGGAAAATATAGTTAGAATATCTTTTAGTACTGCACCCTTTTTCCTTAATGTCAAGAGAGGAGACAAGTATATTGGGACATTATTATTTTTTCTCATTGGTGTTTCTATAAATGGAAAAAGGGGAGATTGTTAGAATTATGTGTTTAGTGTTGTCATTAAGGTCATCATGCTATGTGCATTGATCTCAACTTGATGAAGAAGTGTATGAACTCAATATTGTACCTAATGCAAAGAAGTATGATAGATATGTTTAGTACTATCACACACTTGGTTATGGGAAGCTAAAATATACAGAAAAGAATATTTTAAGTTAGATATGTAGGAAATAGTATTTGAAGTTTGGTGTTAGTTTTTTACATGTTTAGTGATAGTGAGAAGCTAGTATGTTGTATATATGGAAGGTGACAAGAATTAGAAGCCAGTATATGTAGCAAAGAGTATTTGAAGTCACTATGGGAGAACGATTTGCATTGCTTCACATAAGAAGTTTGTGACTTGTAGTTTTGGTGGTATCTTGTATGGTCTATAAATTTTGCATTATCCTTTTTTGGTCCAAAAAAATTTAGAGGTTAGAGTTGTGGTTTTTTTTTTTATTAAGGTAAAAAAAGGTTTTGAAAGGACCCCAAATTTTTTTACAATAGATTAATAGAGATAAGCATCATAAGCCCATACAAACATAGAAAGCCTGCTATGAACAAAAAGAAGGACCCCAATGAACACCCAAAACCCAAAAAAAGTATTACAAAAAGCTGCCAAAAAAATGCATAGTTTCCAGCACAATTTCCAGCACTTCTACCAAAGTTTCCAGAAAAAATAAAAAGATACATCATAATTTTTAGGCTTCCTCCTCCTCTTTCTGAATTTCTTCCATTTTGTCAATGGACTCCTTCAGCACTTTCATCTCTTTTTGAATCTCTGGAACTTTCCTTTTAATGTCACTTCGGGTTCTAGTCCCTGGGCCCAAGCTCCCTGGTTTGTCATCTATAGTAATTGTGGTATTTTCCATAAGACTACTCTCCAAGTAAGCATATAATGCTTTCAAATTTTGAACAGAAAATTGAAGCCCTACGTTAATGTGCTTAAGAATGATACTTATCATGTGCCCATTGTGGCTGATTTTCTTTTTCATAGAGTTGTGGTTTGTTCTTCACTAACAAAAAGGATGTTTTTTAGGAATAGTCAGGACAAGTCTAGATAATGCTCTACATTTCTCCACATCGATAATTTTAGGTGTGCAGTTTGGTGGACATGTTACTAATTTTTGTGTAGTGTTCTAGCTCAGATATATTATGTTAGTGTTCTAAGCAAGTAAAGTTATGTTTTTTGTTTATTGCGCTATTGTTGTCTTTGTTGGTCTCTATTTGACTTAGATAATTATATGCAGAAAAGAATATTTTAAGTTAGATATGTAGGAAATAGTATTTGAAGTTTGGTGTTAGTTTTTTACATGTTTAGTAATAGTGAGAAGTTAGTATGTTGTATATATGGAAGGTGAAAATAATTAGAAGCCAGTATATACAGGAAAGAGTATTTGAAGTCCCTATGGGAGAATGATTTGCATTGATTCACATAAGAAGCTTGTGACTTGCAGTTTTGGTGGTATCTTGTATGGTCTATAAATTTTGCACTATGCTTTTTTTGGACCAAAAACTTTTAGAGGTTAGAGTTGTGGTTTGTTGTTCGCTAACAAAAAGGATGTTTGTTAGGAATAGTCAGGACAAGTCTAGATAATTCTCTACAATTCTCCACATCAATAGTTTTAGGTGTGCAGTTTGGTGGACATGTTACTAATTTTTTTGTAGTGTTCTAGTTCATATATTATATTAGTGTTCTAAGAAAATAAAGTTATGTTTTTTTTATTGCGATATTTTTGTCTTTGTTGGTTTCTAGTTGAATCAGACAATTGTGGCGATTTTTTTAGTAATAACTGAGAGGGGTGGGGAGTGAATCAATGGCCTCAAAAATTAATCCTTAAATCAACCCTTAAAACTTATTACCACTTTTAAGCCTCTGGCTATACTCAATCCTACAAGATGAATGCCTTGAAATACTTATAACAATTTACTACTTGTCGAAATGCTTTGTAAATCTCTCTTCTATATGTTTACCGATAAGCAGTCTTTCATTTACTGAAACATAGTAAATAGCTATAGTATACCGATCAATCCAGAATTGCATATGTGAAATGTAAAACAGTAAAGTAATGAAACATAAACACATAACACATGGATTTTTAACATGGAAACCCTGTTGAGAAAAAAAAAACTTGGACCGGTACCCCAAATTTTCACTCTTCTGAAGTGAGCTCAGTTAAGAGACAACCCTGTTAAAGGTTACAAACACACTTTTAGGTGTCACCTTCTTAGAGGTTTTAAAAGATAGTTTGTCACCTAGTATCTGGCATCTAATGCTACCATCCTTGATCAAACACTCACTTGGCCTGTCAATAGGTATCAGGCATATCCAATGCTACTTTCTATGATCAAAATTTTTGATA
>MU227190.1:1097459-1114815 GCA_018584345.1 Thuja plicata | reverse complement strand
TCCTTGATCAAACACTCACTTGGCCTGTCAATAGGTATCAGGCATATCCAATGCTACTTTCTATGATCAAAATTTTTGATACTCCTTGGGATGTATCTCAATTACAAAAGACTTTTAAGTCCTGCTTGGCTAAGAGACTTGATGCTTCAATGGTTAAACTGAAACATTAAATGATTTGTTCACACATACAACTTGAATTGCAGATTTTCAGATCTATTGTAAGTGCATTACCTCTCTAATCAATATAATCAATTCAATACCTTTGCTCCACACTGTTATGCTCTATGATGTTGTTTCACTATTCGTAGGTGTTTGTAGAATCTAGCTATTTCCTCAGCTTGTTGATCAGGTCTGAATGAAGACTTTCTTCTCCTTCAGAATCTCTTCAGCATCTATTCTCTTTTCTTCTCTTCACCCACTCAATTTGTAATGAATTGCATTGGTCTCTTTATAGACATGATTCACCATTTCTTGGCTTTCTTGATTCTTGGTGTGATACACAATTCTTGCCAATTTAGATTTAAAGAAAAACTCCTGTTTTATCTCAAAGAGATCTTCTTGCCAACTGGACAAAGAAACTTTAAATCCTTTACTTATCCTTAGATTTATCTGGTTGATTAAAACAATGATAAGTATCAGTTAATTTTATTTATAACTCTTGACAGCTAAGCATTTTTTCTTTTTTGAACTCTCTGTTCTGTCAGTCAACACTTCAGTTAGTCATTGATGATAACTGACTGTTCTGTCGGTGTGACTTCAGTTGTCATCGAGATCTCCATCCTTGTCTTTTCTGTTGGGAAACACTATATTTTTGTCTGTCAGGTTACACTATGCTTTCCTCATCGGGCAACATTGTGACTTTGTTCTTTTACTCTGACCGTTGGTGTGCACTCTGTCACTGTATATAGTCACTTTGTGAATACTTGACTTATATGCATTACTGATAGCATAGCCTTTGATTCATCAGTTGTTTGAATTCTTTGGCAGTATGTCCATGACCATACAGATTATATCAAGTTTAAATTAATGACAATACAATACATTAACTAATTTAATGCCTTGCATGATCATCAACTTAATATCTTCAAACATTCAATCAATTATAGTTCATCAATCTCTCCCTTTGGCATTGATGGAAACACACTACATTATCACACTATATTACTGCTAATACAATATGAAATATAACAGTTGAAGTTCATCAAACTACCAATCTTATGTACTATAACCGATACAAATATATGGTCCTCGGTAAGTTCATATAACTTAGATTTGATTCTTGTAGCTTTCTTTCTATCTTCTATCCCTTCACTGGATAGATGTAGAATCTTTCTTTCTCTGATGTGATGTGTTCTCCTCTTATGTCAAACTCTCTCCCTTTGACTGATCTTCTTTCTTTTGATGTCTCTTGTCATAAATTCTCTTTCTTTGTATGTACTCTCCATTTCTTGTTACATCTATCCCTCTAGATACTATGATGGATATAATCTCTCTGTTAATTAAAATCTCTCCCTTTGACAGCAATGCCAAACAAATATTTTTGACAATAATGTCAAACAGTAAAGGCATTATATTTTTCCATTAGTATACTTAGAGGAAAAACATGATATGTACCATTAGTTTACTCTACACCTACAGACAGGGCACAACACTATCCAATGCCAAGGTTACCCGACAAACACTTTTAAGTGTTACCTGATGACAAAAGGGTAAACGATAGCCGATGAGTAACAACAATGCTATGCAAAAGTATAGCAAAGAGAGGAACCCAATAGATATAGGGAACCTGACGAATAGTTCAATCAAGGAACGCTGACAGACTGCAAGTTCAAACCGAAAATGAAGAACTAACAGTTAGTTACATCCCACAAAAAGTGGATCTAACTTTCCATGTCATATAAATCACTGAAGTTGTATTTATAACTTCTTGATTTGCTTTTAAATCCATTATGTGCGGAGGAAGAAATATAATTGTTATTGTTTTAATTAGTTTTACTATTTTAAAACATGCAAACTAAAGATCAAGGTCAAGTTGTAAACCTTGGATCTGAGAGTTAACATTGTAAATCACGAATTCCAAGATAGGTCAAATACTTGTATAAATAGGTGCTCAATCCATTGAGAATAGTTGTTGTTCAAAAATGGTAGTAGCCGTGAAGAGAAACTAAAGAACAGATAGAGAATTCATGTAGAAGAACACAAACAGATTCAAATCAGTTTTCAAGAACATAACAAAGGCTACCAACAAGCAGAGAAAAGGTATTCATCAATCACTTAAGGTGATATTATTATTGTAAAGGATTTAATGGATCTTTAAATCAGTAATAGTAGATTGCATACAGTCAGGTCAACATTTGTACTCATTCTAACAAGTGTAGTACACTAATGAAATCCTTTCAAGAAAGGTGGGCTTAACCGTCCCATAGTAAATCTCATAACTGAGTGCACACTTAAATCAGTGTTTCTAAAGCTCTTAACAGAGTATATCTTAACATGTATCCACCTTAATACTCTTAATAGGGTATATCATCAGAAGTGATCAAATTGTAAGCCTTAACCGACTCCCTTCCATTCTACAAATAGTGAAGTTTTGTGGGTGCCATCCCCATCACAGTTTTTACTTCCTAACAGGAGTTTTCTACAATACCATATATTGTGTTATGTGTTTGTAAATTCATGAATGTTTCTATGAATGGTTGAAATTAAATATTGTGAACAAACATTAGATACATAAGAAAGAATAACAGTAATGGTTGGTAAATTAGAATTGAATGATTACTGATGACAAATTGTGTAAGGTGCTAAAAGTTTTAGAGGTACTGATTCATCTCTCCCCTCTCAGTACTACTTCCCATTAATTCCAACAATTGGTATCAGAGATAATTATCTTCTTGAAAAGCTTAAAGGCTTAAGAGAAAAGATCATACAATGGAGAAGTACAAACTTGATAAGAATATTGAGAACAAAAATCTTGACATATAGATGTTCTATGAATAGTATAAAGAAGCAAGGATCAATATGAGAGAGTTGTTGGATGAAAGAAAAGGTATGGCTAGCCGGAAAAATGAAAAAGAATATCAAGAAGAAGAGATTCCAGATTTATTTGAAACTTCAGGATCAAATGCAAGTAATATATCAAATACATCAAAAGAGAACATCACAAATCTAAAGGAGATCAACCTACACCTGATAGAGCGAATAAAGATGCTACAAATTGGTCGAGAGACCTAGATGGTAAGAATTATTGATGTGATGAGTTCTACCAGACAAGCTGAAACATAGAGAACACTTGCTATTGATGATAGAAGGAAGATTTCAGAGAAAATATGGGAAAAGGAAATAGAAATTCAAAGACATGCTAAGCATCACCATGATCTCACAAATCAGATTATCCTTATGAGTCAAGAAGCAAATAGAATAAATTTGGAACTCATTAAGAGAATACAGATTATCGGTGAACTAAGAGAAGAAAATGAAAAGCTAAAGCATGAGGTTAGAATACAACAAAAATACAATGATATTATCAGAAAGGCTGAAGAAAGAAATAAAAGAATGGATGACTTTCTTGAAGGACAACGAAGAGTCAAAAGAAACAGTGGTATAGGCTTTACCAAAAATGGAGAATCATCAAATCCAAAGAATGTCTACAAAAATCCAAGACCAAGGAAGAAAACATGCAAACACTATGGAAAGCAAGGGCACACATCAAATGCATGCAGAGGTAAAATGAAAGGTAATCCTAAATCTACACCTATATCTTCATTCATAGGATTCTATTATAAATGTAACAAGAAAGGACACAAGGCTTATGAATGTAAGAGAAAGATAGAAAAGCTGAAGAAGGAAACCTACATGGACAAATACTATCCTACATGCAAGATGAATGGGAACACATCTAAAGAATGCTGGAAAAATAAAAGGCAAGCATGGAAGCCAAAAGGTAAAGAAGCTCCTTATCAGCCAAAGAGAATCGGTAATTAATATGTATGGGATTACAACACTTGGACAAGCTGTACTACAACATATGGTAGATATGGTCACATCACTGCAAACTGCATGAGAGCATGGACCAAAAGGTCTAGAGGCTGGTCAAACCCCGGAATGGCATGCTTACACTTTCATAAAGTTGGTCATCTCAAGAAAGATTGGAAAGACAGATTGATAGAAACAAGTACATATCCGAATGGTAACACCATTGAAGATATCCGAAGGGCAAGAGACAAAATGTGGATAAAATCTTCAAGGAATGATGAAGCTGGACCAAGCAATGCAAATGGTGACACCCCATCCAATGGATCCGGTGACACCACCAAACCCACTTGGGTTGAACAAGTAAGTATGGAACTGCATTATACCAAGTTATATTTTGCATAAGTTCCATTATATAAATTGATAAATAATCAAAATCTGCATGAACCAAAGATGCATACTACTTTACTTGTTACTAATCTAAGAATGCAACACCGTCAGTAAACACTTACCAAAAATCATCGGTGAAAACATTAATGAGTTGTTTACCCTTACCAGGAATTGTCAGTCCACTAGTAAATATGGTAAACAACCAATATAACCCGACAACCATCAGTAAAAAGGCAAAGTTCAGAAGTAGTCATAATATATCACCGATATCCGTCAATAAAATCAAAGTGGTTAAAAAAATTCCCTAAGCATCATATCTTCACCGATGATGATTGGAAACATACTCCTGATGAAACCCATCTTCTCATCCTGATGAGTTGTTGAGCATTTATTGCAAAGACTTAGGTCAAAAAGTCTATAAATAGTCGACGAGACAACTTCATTTTTCACCCGCGATTTGAAGAGAAAGAAGAGTGACGTCAAAGTAATTAAAGAGTAGAAAGAAGAAGTGTCTACAGAATGATTCAGCACATAGAGAATATATTCCTTATCACTATTGAGAATCAAAGTAAGTACCAAAGACACCGAAAGATCTCTGTCATTGTTTTGTCAAGAAAAGCCCTAATTTCAAGAAAACCCTAAGTACTTGGAAAACAATGGAAACTACATCAAGAACTACTAAGTTGAAGAATGAAAAGAATAATGTGGTGGAACTAATCAAGAACAAAACATGTGTAGAACCTAAATACAATATTTGTCTAGAAATTGCATCAAAACCCGATGAAGATGATGCATTTTCAAAAAATTTTCCTAGGGTTTTACTCATAGAAGATGTTAGATCTTACATTCACTGCAAGATCGCAGAGATAGGTGATCTAGAAATGGATGAATCTTTTAAGAAGCTATGTGATTCCGAAGGAAAACTGAAAGAAGAACACAAACACTTGGAGGTCAAAGGGTTAACCAATGCCCTACATTTCCCAAGGGAATTCAAGACAGAATGGATTAATTTAGTCTTGAGCAGGATGCATGACAACAAACTATGGCTAGACCAACCCAAGAAAATAACAAAGGATGTTCTTCATGCTGTCACTGGTTATCTAATAACTGACAAGCCTAGGGAACACAAACATGCATCCATGAAAGAAGTTACAAAACTCACAAATGCAAAAGGAGACAACAGAGGTCTCAAAGTAAACACAATCACCGATGAAGAGTTAAAATTTGGTGCAAGTGTTATTGGTTACAAAAAATTTTAGGCTAGTAGAATGAACAACATTTCTGCAACAACAGTAAACACAACTTACAAGATTGTAACAAAAGGAATTCAGATGGATTTGTGTGAGATCCTACTGAAATAACTTGATGAAAATATGATCAAAATCAGGTTTGCAAAGAGAAACACATGTAAGTTTGGATCACTTATCATGTGTATATTTTTCTATTTTCAAGAATACTTTCCTTCAGTAGCAAAAGTTGTATGGGACTCTACCAAACCAGTAACCCAAAAGATTAGTGAACTGATTAAGTCACTAGGAGACAACTTTGAGTCTGTCATGTCTGCATACTTCCTTGAGTTCAAGGAAAAGATGATGGAAAGAACTAGGATTCCTGAACAATTTGTTGAAAAATGGAAAGATGAGATATGTTTCATGGAAGACACAAACTTCACACATATCAAACCGGTTGTACCAAGAACAGCTTGGTTATCACCATTAGAATATGAGATCAATATTGATATAACTACAATTGCAATTGAGGCACTGATCAATGATCCCATTGATAAGAAACAACCAAGGTTTGGGACATATGAGGAGGCCAAATCTAAGATAAAACATGGCCTAGAAATCATGAAGACTATAAAAAAGAAAGATAAAATGATTAAGAATATCAAGAAGATTCTATTAGTCTCAGAAGAAGAGCAAGATCAACAGGAGGAAACTGATGAACATGGCACCATCGATAAAGAGCTAGAAGAAAAGAAATCAGATGCAAGGGCTACTAAATCTAATACACCTCCATATCCACCTCCTGCAAAGAAATAAAGAACATGAAGTCAAACTGCTGCTACCGATACCACACCACTTAAGAAAGGTCAAGTAAGGACCTATATAAGGAAGCAGTTAGCAAAAAGAACAAGACAACAACCTATCAAAAATACCCCACCAAAGAAGAGAAAAAGGTTTGTTAGGACACACGCTGACTTGGACGACACCAAAGATGATGAGCCAGATGTAGTAAAGAATAAATTTAGAAACTAAATGGTAGATGAAGCTACCAAATCAATTGCTACCCATGGCACAATGATTGATAAAAAGATCAGGCAATGGGATTCACTGAATCCAGAGGATAATAATAAAATAAAAGAAGCAATCATCAAATCAATGATTAAAAACAAGTATGCCCCTGCTGAATTTATAAATAAAATACCTGAAGAACTAGGTAAAAGGGTATACCAACAGTGGTCATATGACTTACAAATAGAAAGAGAAGCAAAAGAAAGAGTGCTTGTGAGACTGATGCCTCCTAAATCCAAATTTGAAGAGATACAAGAAGTACTAAAGAAAAACTCAAGTAAATTTGTAGCCAAAATAAGGGCTTACAAAGTACTAGAGAACAAGTTTATAGAACTGGATTCAATAACATAAACCAAATGGAGACATCTCCTAGATCTACTGGCAGAGTCAACAAGTGTTGAGAAGAAATTACTTCTCACAAACACACCTCACAGAGAGGAGGAGATAGATAATGCAAGTCCTCAACATATTACTCTGGACAATAAAGAAAGTGATGATGAGCCTATTAACTTAGATACAGGCATGGATGATAATATCCAAGATATCACTCACTATGATTCTGAAAATGATCCAAAGAAGAAAGATGATGTGATATTTATCACACTTAAGGATCAACAAAGCCATCAAGTACTGAAGACATCAGATTGCAAGATAGTTGACATTGCCAATTTACAAATGCAAGACACATCAATCATGCACCCAATAGTGCAAGACCCTGAACAAGATATACAAAAGGATGAGGATGTCACTACTGACAAGGCACTAACCGATGAGAAGGATAGCCATACTAACAAAGCCCAAGCCCCAACTCAAAGACAAGGGTGATGAAGAAGCCAAAGGGAAAATAGATAGTACTGTAGAGCAAGCTGCAACCAATGATTAGAAGAAAGCATCTATTGATCAGAATAAAGAAAACACTAAAAAGGAAACATGGGACAAGCCTTCAGAGAAAGGTGAAGAAGGAAAGAAGGATGAGATTGAAAAGAAATCCAGAGCACATTCTATAGAAACACCCAAGGTTAATGAAGAGACATCTTAACATAACTGACAGGTGCTGGCAAAGAAGAAAACACAAGATGCATCATCGATAAAAACTTCCCCAGTCAATTCAGAGTGAACAAATGAACTAGCTATGGTAGTTCATACATCTGCATCCCCTCAAATCTCAAAGAAAAAGAAAGGAAAGAATAAAAATCTAGTAACTCTGGATGAAATCATTGAGATTCCAGTCTGTGATCCAAGAACATTGGATCCAACAACATTGACAAAATATGCAAAGCTATGTGAGAGAAAATCCATTCAAGACAAGCTGAAAAGAGCATAAAAAGAGGCCAAGGTATTGGAATTAGCAAGAAATATACTTCAAGAAATTGTACCAGACATAAATATTGATCAATAAACTCCAATCATTGATCAAACAGTCACACTCAAAGATGCAATAACATCTCAGAATACAGATGCTGAGAAGACAATGGAAGAGAGACTTGAACAAAAGTATGAATTCAAGCTCGCAGAGAAGATAAGCTAGGAAGTTGCACTGAAATAGGTAAGGCTATCTGAATTGGTAAGTACAATTGACCCAATTTTATCAGAAGTTGTTACCTTAATCAAGAAATTTTGCACTTTAGATCAACTCACTAAGGAGTATACCAATAAGATAGCAAAAAAAGATGTTGATCTTCAGTCCAGTGCACAAAATCTAGCCAACACAGAAGAAACACTTAAATTGAACAATCAAAAAATCATATAGGATAGGAAACAGAGACAGGACATTCATTTTGCAAAGATGAAATACAAAGATGAGGTCAATGAGCTCCAAGTTAAGCTCTTACCAACACTTACACTCCTGCAACAAAATATGACACATGCAAGTACTCTAATTGCCACCCATGAAATGTCTGTCCTAGACAGTATTTATGATATGCACGCCAGACTAGAGATGCAACACATGGCCCTAAAATAGTTGAGAGAACATTGGGAAAAACTAATGGAAGATATCAAAATTACCCATTCTAATGTATTTGACACATTGTAAGTTACACATTTTTGTCACAATTTTGGCATATTGTAAGTTGTACATTTTTGTCATCAATATCAAAGAAAGGGGGAATTTGATATGTACATCACCTCAATTAAAGGAGGAAATCATATGTATAGTGGAAGAAAGGGGAAATAATGTACACTTAGAGAATAAAAAGTATACATGTATATATACATACACCACACTGATGCACATAGTAAGGGGGAGTCATATTATGACAAGGATATAAACATGGTGTAATAATTTCAGTATTATGCACATATTAGTTTTTGATACTAATGTCAAAGGGGGAGATTAAAGGCATTATATTTTCCCATTAATATACTTAGATGAAAAACATGATCTACACCATCAGTTTACTCTACACCGAAAGACAAGGCACAACACTATCTGATGCCAAGGTTACCCAAAAAATATTGTTAAGTGTTACGCGATGACAAAAAGGTAAACGATACCCGATGAGCAACAACAGTGCTACCCGAAATTACATCAAAGTGAGGAACCTGACAGATACAAGGAACTTGACAAATAGTTCAGTCAAGGAATGCTGACAAACTGCAAGCTCAAACCGACAACCAAGAACTAACAGTTAGTTACATCCCACAAAAAGTGGATCTGACTTTCGACGTCAGATAAATCACTGAAGTTGTATTTTTAACTTCTTGATTTTATTTTAAATCCATTATGTGTAGAGGAAGAAATATAATTGTTATTGTTTTAATTAGTTTTACTATTTTAAAACATG
Organism: Thuja plicata; assembly: GCA_018584345.1. NCBI lineage: Eukaryota > Viridiplantae > Streptophyta > Pinopsida > Cupressales > Cupressaceae > Thuja > Thuja plicata. The sequence goes on along the minus strand of MU227190.1, from coordinate 1,105,373 downwards.
CAAACTAAAGATCAAGGTCAAGTTGTAAACCTTGGATTTGAGAGTTAACATTGTAAATCATGAATTCCAAGATAGGTCAAATACTTGTATAAATAGGTGCTCAATCCATTGAGAATAGTTGTTGTTCAAAAAGGATAGTATCCACGAAGAGAAACTAAAGACCAGACAGAGAATTCATGTAGAAGAACACAAATAGATTCAAATCAGTTTTCAAGAATAGAATAGAGGCTACAAATAAGTAGAGAAAAGGTATTCATCAATCACTTAAGGTGATATTATTATTGTAAAGGATTTAATGGATCTATAAATAAACAATAGTAGATTTCATACAGTCAGGTCAACATTTGTACACATTCTAACGAGTGTAGTACACTAATGAAATCCTTTCAAGAAAGGTGGGCTTAACCGTCCCATAGTAAATCTCATAACTGAGTGCACACTTAAATCAGTGTTGCTAAAGCTCTTAACAAAGGGAATCTTAATAGGTCTCCACCTTAATACTCTTTATAGGGTATATCATTAGAAGTGATCAAATTGTAAGCCTTGACCGACTCCCTTCCATTATGTAGATAGTGAAGTTTTGTGGGTGCCATCCGCACCGTAGTTTTTACTTCCTAACAGGAGTTTTCTACGATAACATATCTTGTGTTATGGTTTTTTCAATTTCATGAATGTTTATATGAATGATTGAAATTAAATATTGTGAACAAACATTAGGTACATAAGAAAGAATAACAGTAATGGTTGGTAAATCAGAATTGAATGATTACTAATGATAAATTGTGTAAGGTGCTAAAAGTTTTAGAGGTACTGATTCATCCCTCCCCTCTCAGTACTACTTCCCATTAATTCCAACAACAGATTCTTTCTATCCATAATATACTCCTTGAATTTCCCTATCCATCGGCAATACAATAACTCTGGTGCTCTAAGTAGATAAATTCCTTGCTGTGTATAAATTTATCTTTGAAGTCCATCTCTTTGCTTGCATCAACATGATTGATATTCTGATAATATGTAGGCTGATGTAGCCTTCTAGTCATTTTACTAACTAGTAGACAAGGGTTGGACCCCTAGTCTCTTTCTCAAGTACTCAAATACATCTTTGGGTAGTGGCTTCGTGAAGATATTGGCCAATTGATCCTTTGATTGCACATACTCAAGTATCACCTCCTTTGCTTGAACTTGTTCTCTTAAATACTGATACTTGATCGAAATATTCTTTATTTTAGCATGCATGACTGGATTCTTGGAAATGTTTATTGCACTTGTATTATCACAATAGATTATTACTGGGTCAAGAATTTTATATGCATACCTTCCAGTAACTGTTTGATCCATGCTATATTTGATTAATTTGCAGCAGCAACAACATACTCTACTTCAGCAGTAGACTGAGAGATGCATCCTTGCTTCTTGTTGATCCATGTGACAAGTCTGTCACCCATAAAGAATGCTCCTCCAGTTGTGCTCTTCCGGTCATCAATATTTCCAGCCCAATCAGCGTCAATAAAGACCTTAAGTTCAAATTTGTCTTCTCTTCTATACCATAAGCCATATTCCTTGGTATTCTTCATATATCTTAGAATTGTTTTCACAGCAGTCATATGTGATTCAGTGGGATTAGTAGAAAATCTAGAACTATTCCTACTGTATGTGCAATATCTGGTCTAGTATGTACAAGATACATGAGTTTTCCAATCATTGATCTATACAAAGTTTGATTTACCTCTGATGACTTGTCCTCCTTTGTTAGCTTACATCTAGTTGCCATCGGTGTTCCACCTATTTTGGACTCTTCCATTGTGAATATTTTCAACACTTCCTTGATGTATTTGGATTGTGTAATGAAAATACCTTCATCTTGTTGCATGATCTGTAGACCAAGAAAGAACTAGATCTCTCCAAACATTGACATCTCAAACTCTTTTCTCATTTCATTTGCAAATGATTTGCATAGAATATCATTTCCTCCAAATATGATGTCATCAAAAAATATCTCAGCAATCAAAATGTTAGCATCAATATCTTCCTTCAAATAAAGATTACTATTTTCACTAGTCCTTACAAATCCAATACTTATAAGATAGGAATGAAGTCTTTCATACCAGGCTTGGGGTGCTTGTTTCAATCCATACAAGGCTTTGTGTAGTCTACATACCATGTCTCTCTTGTCTGGATCAACAAACCCTTCTGGTTATTCAATGTATACATCTTCTTCAAGTATTCCATTTAGGAATGCAGACTTGAAATCCAATTGATATACCTTGAATCCTTTACATGTAGCATAAGAAAGTAATATTCTCACTCCTTCTAGCCTAGAAATGGGTGCAAAGGTCTCTCCATAGTCAATTCCTTCTTCTTGTGCATACCCCTTGCATACTAGTCTTTCTTTATTTTTGGTTACTTCTCCATTCTCATTTAGTTTATTCTTGAATATCCATTTTGTACCGATGACATTCTTTTCATCTGGTCTTGGTACAAGTGTCCATGTCTTATTTTTCTCAATCTTCTCAATTTCCTCATTCACAGCACTAATCCACTCATCATTATCAAGTGCAGCATTGACATATTTTGGCTCATGATCACAAATAATATATCTTGTATTTAGAGACTTACTTCTAGTTCTCATACCAGCCTTCTTATCTCCAATGATCTAGTTATTTGGGTGGTTCCTTATAACATATCTTGCAAGTACAATTTTAGCTCTTTGGCTATCATCTTGATCATCATTTTGTCCTTCATTCTGTTCTTCATCACTTTGTGCATCATTTTGAGCAATATCATGATCGTCGATATTTGCAACCCGATGCTCGGGTGCAATGATCTATTGCTTGGGAGCTCTACATTGTTGGTTGGGTAGAGTGCTAGGTTCTTTATTGTAGACAAACCTATTGTAGTCCTCTGGTTCTTTTGTGCTCTCTTTTTCACTCTTCTCTGCAAATTCATCTATCTTTACATCTGCACTTTCAACAATTTTGTTAGAGGCTTTATTGAGAGATTTATAAGCCTTCCTCTTGGTGGAATACCCTAGAAAGATTCCTTCATCACTCTTGGAGTAAATTTTTCCATTTCTCTCATCCTTTAAGATATAACATTAACTACCAAAATTTTTGAAATAACTCACATTGGGTGTGTAACCATACCGAATCTCATAAGGTGTCTTCTTGGTGTCTTTCTTTAATTGTACTTTGATCAATGTGTAAATAGTAGTACTGACAACTTCCCTCCAAAATATTTGGGTGATGCCTTTCTCTATCATTAGTGTCCTTGCACAATCAACTATGGATCTGTTCCTTCTTTCAACAATTCCATTTTGTTGTATTGTTCTTGGTGCAGAGACCTGTCTTTTGATTGCATGCTCATTACAAAAGTTAGTGAATTCATCTGAAATAAATTCCCCTCCTCTATCTGATCTTAAGCATTTCAATTCTTTACCACTTTATTTCTCAGCCATTGCTTTGTACCATTTAAACATCTTGAATGCTTCAGATTTATCTTTTAGAAACGTTACTGTTATCATTCTAGAGTAATCATCAACAAAGAGAATAAAATATCTATCACCATAATAAATCTTTGTCCTCATAGGTCCACATAAGTCAGTATGGACTAATTCTAGAATGGCATCAGATGTATGGGCTTTTCGTTTAAAACTAGACTTTGTCAATTCTTACACATGATATTGTCGGGTTTAGTTATCGTCGGTAAACCTCTTACATTTCTCTTTTTTCTTATATTTATCATGTTTTCAAAGCTCACATGACACAATATTTTGTCCCACAACCATATATCTTCATTTTTATCCATTAAGAAAGTGGTGTCAGTATCATTCAAATAGAATAAGTTACATTTTGTCTGTTCACCGGTTCGAATCAAATTTCCCGATTCATTGAATATCTTTGCCTTCTTATTTTCAAATGGTACTCTGTGACCTGAATTATTCAACTAAGAAACACTCAATAGATTATAATTCAATCCTTTCACCCAATAAGCATTTTCACATTTTATCAGGTTATTCAACATTATAGTTCCTCTACCTTCAACTGGACAAGGTGTGTCATTACCCATTCTTATTGAACCACTATTATAGTATTCAAAAGTCTCAAAATTTTGTTTGTCACCGATATATGGTGAGTGCAGCCACTATCTATGATCCAGGCATCATTTTTACTAACTTTAGATATGAGTGCAGTTTCTACATACCTTTCTTCATCATCATCTAAATCATCTTTTACTACCACAGACACCATCTCAATGTCTTCATCAGATTTGGTGTCAGTGTCATCATCTTTGCATTTTTCTAGGTAACTGGCCTTCTTTCCTTTTTCCTTGTAGTCTGAGATATATCTTCTTTCTGATTGTCAGTTGCTTCTGTAATCACCTCTGTCATACTTCTTTTCAAATTAACTATCATTACTTATGTCATCTTTTCTTCTGTTAGGACATCTTGCAGAAAAGTGTCCAATCTCTTTACAATTTAAAAAAACAAGTGGTAATTTACCTTTGTATTTACCTTTTCCTCTTTGCATTCTTCTAGCCATAAGTGCTTCAATTTCATCAAGATCTTCATCTTTAGTTTCACTATCACTATCTTTTCTCATAGTGTGTTTATGACTTGATTTACTTATTCTTAAAGAAGATTTGAATGCAGACTCTATGTTTGGTAAGACACTATTATCAAATTTGTTCATCTCAAATGAAATCAGTCTTCCAATAAAACTATCTATAGTAACATTAATATTTTCTACTACTCTCATTTCTTGTATGGAAGATACTCTAATAGCATAAGTAGGTAGTAAGGTTCTTAGAATTTTACTTACAACTGTATCTTCTTTTAGTATACCTCCAACTCCTCGGATAGCATTGAATACCTCTTTGATTCTTGTGTTGTACTGTGTGATGTTTTCACCTTCTTTCATTTTGAGATCATCAAACTTTCCTCTAAGGCTTTCCGCCTTGGCCCTCAAAACATTCTTGTCACCACCATGTACAAGCATCAATTTGTCCCACATCTTCTTTGTAGTTTTTCAAGTTTTGACATCTCCAAATTCAACATTGGAGAGTGAGGAAGCAAGCCCTATCATCATGAAATTGTGTTCATGCTTCTCTCTCATTTTTTCAAATTTGGGTGTTCCTGTGGGAAACACATATTCATTATCTAAGTATTGAGTAACATTTCCAATACCTGATAAGTGGAGTCGCTATGCCATAAAGCAAAGTTGTCTTTGTTCAACTCTGGCACATCTCATCTATTCATCTTGTGATCTTTAGCTTAGGTCTTGAAACCTTCCTTCTAAGCACACAAGCTTTGATACCAATTGTTAGTAATAACTGAGAGGGGGGGGGGGGGGAANGAAACCTTCCTTCTAAGCACACAAGCTTTGATACCAATTGTTAGTAATAACTGAGAGGGGGGGGGGGGTGAATCAATGGCCTCAAAAATTAATCCTTAAATCAACCCTTAAAACTTATTACCACTTTTAAGCCTCTGCTTATACTCAGTCCTACAAGATGAATGCCATGAAATACTTATAACAATTTACTACTTGTTAGAATGCTTTGTAAATCTCTCTTTTGTATGTTTACCGATAATCAGTCTTCATTTACTGAAACACAGTAAATATCTAGAGTATACCGATCAATCCAGAATTGCATATGTGAAATGTAAAACAATAAAGTAATGAAACATAAACACATAACACATGGATTTTTAACATGGAAAGCCTGTTAAGGGAAAAACCAATCAGACCAGTACCCAAAATTTTTACTCTTCTGAAGTGAGCGCGGTTAAGAGCCAACCCTGTTAAAGGTTGCAAACACACTGTTACGTGTGACCTTGTTAGAGGATTTAAAAGATAGTCTGTCAGCTAGTATTTGACATGTAATGCTACCATCCTTGATCAAACACTCACTTGGCCTGTCAATAGGTATCGGTCATATCCAATGCTACTTTCTATGATCAAAAATTTTTATACTCCTTGGGATGTATCTCAATTACAAAATAGTTTTAAGTCCTACTCGGTTAAGAGACTTGATGCTTCAATGGTTAAACTAAAACATTAAATGATCTGTTCACACATACAACTTGAATTACAGATTTTTAGATCTATTGTAAGTGCATTACCTCTCTAATCAATATAATCAATTAAATACCTTTGCTCCACACTTTTCTACTCTGTGATGATGTTTCACTGTTCTTTGGTGTCTGCAGAATCTAGCTCTTTCCTCAGCTTATTGATCAGGTCTGAATGAAGACTTTCTTCTCCTTCAGAATCTCTTCAGCATCTATTCTCTTTTCTTCTATTTTCCACACTCAATTCATAATGAATTGGGTTTGTCTCTTTATAGACATGATTCACCGTTTCTTGGCTTTCTTGATTCTTGGCGTGATCCACAATTCTCGCCAATTTAGATTTAAATAAAAACTCTAGTTTTATCTCAAAGAGATCTTCTTGCCAACTGGACAAAGAAGCTTTAAATCCTTTACTTATCCTTAGTTTTATATGGTCAATTAAAACAATGATAAGTATCAGTTAAGTCTATTTATAGCCCTTGATAGCTAAGTATTTTATCATTTCTGAACTCTTGTTTCTGTCGGTCAACACTTCAGTTAGTCATCGGTGATAACTGATTGTTTCGTCAGTGTGACTTCAGTTGTCATTGGGATCTTCGTCTTTGTCTTTTCCATTGGGAAACACTTTAATTTTGTCCGTAAGGTTACACTGTGCTTTTCTCATCGGGAAACACTGTGACTTTGTTCTTTTACTCTGACTGTCGCTGTATACAGTCAGTTTGTGAATACTTGACTAATATGCATTACTAATAGCATAGCCTTTATTCACCAATTCTTTGAATTCTTTGGCAGTATATATATGACCATGCAAATTATATCAAGTTGACATAAATGAAAATACAATACATTAACTAATTTAATGGATTGCATGATCATTAACTTAATATCTTCAAACATTCAATCAGTTATAGTTCATCAGATTTTACTCATGAATTAATGGTCTAGATATGCTTTGGAGAGAGATTTAATAAATTAATTTTGGTCCTCATAGTTATGTTCTTTACATGGAGTTATATGCATCATAGACTATTTTTTTGGCCAACTAGTTAATGTGTTACTATGTTATTTTATACGCTATTCTTGGCACCTACTTCGAACAATATTGTGGTGCTTGTGTTTTGATGAAATCATTTTTGGGAGGCATATTATTATTTATTTGTGTCCCCTTTGTCTCCTAGGGTGGACAACATTGAGTACATGTTTTTTTTATGGATGACCTTGTGTAAATGATTATTATTTCTATCATGGCCAATCTTTTTGTATTTTTAAATGATCAAATTGATGTGTGTGTGCGCACGTACGCACGCTCAAGAGGATGGTTTAGTTAAAGTGTAGATTTAATTGCATTGTTTTGGGATCAAATGTGAAGTCAATGTGATGCAAGTGTGAGAAAGAAGAAGTTGGAAATATGATTTTGACAGACTTTTTGTAATGGTTGAACAAGAGATCTGACATATTTTTTATTTCATCAATTTCTTGTTCCTGCGAAAAGACATTTTCTATTTAATTAAGCTTTGCAAACATGTATCTTTCCCTGAAGGAACAACTCATTTTGGTGATTTTCAATTATATATGATGAAGAGTGTTAGAATGAATTTAGAATAACTGAGAGGAGATGGGTAAATCAGTTATCCTCAGGTCTAGATGTAGTAAATAAAAACTTTCTATACTTCAGATCTACTCGGCAGCAGTAGCATAAGTCAACCACTTAAATCATGTAGTTTACTGTCAATTGAAATTAGCTTGTAGTAACATAATAGTAAAGCAAACCATAAGCATTCACACAAGTTGACACAAGTATTTAACGTGGAAACCCAATATGGGAAAAACCACTAGTAACA
>MU227190.1:1065712-1086271 GCA_018584345.1 Thuja plicata | reverse complement strand
ATTTTTAATTAATTAAAAGAGAGCATTTTCTCTTAATTAAATAATATTTTTATTTTTATTTTTTCTCTTTTAAATTAAATAAGGCTCAAACCTTAGGAAATATTGAATTGATTATGATTTGATCAATGAAATTGATATAATTGATATTGTTGATATTTGAAAATATTGATTCAGGGATTTGATAAATTGAGAAATGGGGCCCAAAGTCTAGGCGACCATTTTAGGGTGCATACAATATCTACTCTTCATATCTATCTTTAAGAAGTACTCACCTCAACTCAAGAAATTCATAATGTCATCCATCTTAGGCAAGGGAAACCTATACTTGATAGTAATCTTATTGATAGCTCAAGAATTTATACACATCCTCCATTCTCTATTTTTCTTCAGTGCTAGTATTGTTGGTACAACACATGGGATAACACTCTCTTTAATCAACCTTGTTTGCAACAACTCTTGCACTTATTCAATTCTTCACTATTTTATGGAATCATTCTATGGGCTCACTTATTTGGAAAAATGGCTCTAGGAATCAAGTCCATTTCATGACTACTCTTTCTTATTGGTGGCAATCCATCAGGTACATTAACAGATACAATATCTTGAAACTTATCCAACAAATCTGTAACTACCATAGGTACATCTTCTAGTACTTCCTCTTTATCAACTTTTGGAATTAAAGAAAAATTCATATGCTCATTATTCATGCCTTGTAGAAGCTTCCTTCCATCAACTAAACATATTTTTTCATTAATACATACCTTGTCCTCTATTTCCTTCAAGGACTTCAACTTGTCTTAGACTCCATCCTTTGTCAAGGAACATATATTTGCATACCCATCTTGTATTGCACGATGATCAAATTTCCATGGTCTCCCTAAAAATAGATGGAAAACATCCATAGGCATAATATCACACTATATCTCATCATGTAGTTTCTAATTTTGAAATTTACCAGACACTGTTCATTAACCAAAGCCTTGTGATCCTTTTGCAACCAAGCAATCTGGTAGGGATTTATATGATTTCTCCTCTCTAAATTAAATGTTTCAACCATTTCCTTTGAAATAAGGTTGTCAATACTACCACTATCAATAATAACATTGCATACTTTACCATTGCACTTCTACCTTGTGCGAAACAAATTCTTCATTTTCTCATGTTCATTCTTATCATTTATCAGGGTTCTTACGGTAACAATGACCTCTCCTCTTTTAGCATCCTAAAAATGTGACGACTTGGCATCTTCATCTACATGTGTGACTCGTAAATTTTCATATGGTCTTCTATTTATTCTCCCTTGATGTTGGGGACACTCATAATATCTATGTCCTTCTTCTCCACAATGGAAACATGACCCAAGAAAACTTCCTCTTCATGGTCCTTTCCATCTTCCTCTCCCTCTCAGATCTCTATTAGTTTGATGCGAGGGTGATAGTATTTTTTTCCCCTCTAATTTTGACTGCTACTAGAGTCACCATTCTTCCTCTAATATCCATTTCATCCTTCATAAGACCATCCGCTAATTTTTCCACCATGACCTCTTCCACTTTTCTTTCTCTCCAAATTCTTGTTCAATTTTTCTTCTACCTTCAAAGAAAATGTATATTCATCTTCAATAGAAAATATTTTTACCATTATCAACTCTTCCTTAATACTTGGCCTCAAATCATTTATTTAATGAAGACCTCTCCTTGTTAGCTTTAGAATGACCCATTCTGATAAGGATTCAATATAACTATTTTGTATGCTCCTGGATAGATTTTCCTGCCTGCTTCAACCCTTGCATTCTTCATCAAATCAAGCTCATAGTCATCAGGAATAAACTGTCTCTTCAATTTTTCCACCATCCGATCCCATCTTGCTATCATATCCTTCCCCTTTCTATTTCTCTCCAACTAAACTTCTTTCCACCAAATTTTTGCATGACCTTTCAGCTTGGCCTTTCTGAATCTAACCCTTTGAAGATATTTTATTTCCTCATACTTAAAGTACTCTTCCATATCATTGACCCAATCAATCAACTCTTATGGATTAAGATTTCTAGAAAATATAGAAACTTAAATCTTTTCTCTCTTTTCAATCTTGGAAATGGCCCTCAAAAACCTAGCTTCATCGGGATCCCTAACCGGTTTTTTTTCTTTTCTTCAAATTTTCTTTCTTCTTCGAATTCAACTCCACTTTCATCTCTTGCCCTAATATTATCTCTTCTACGTCGCTCCTCTTGAAATTATTGCACTTTCCCTTGGAAATATGATAGAAAAAATTTGAGAGGGGGGGGGGGGGGNATTTGAGAGGGGGGGGGGGGTGTGAATCAGTTGTTCCAAAACATCAAACCTCAAAAACCTTAAACCTTAAGAATCCTTGTTTCTAATTTTCCTAGATAAACATGCATGCATAAATAAAAAAATGCATTCACAACACTTAACACAATGATTTTTATCATGGAAACCTTGTTAGGGGAAACCAAGGTGGAGATGAAGGCCCCCAATATGAACTATACCTTGTTAGAAATATAATACATATTACAAATGGGAATGCACATGCATTCAGGTACACTTCCTAGAGCTCACTTATCAAATACAAAAGGGATACAACCCTATGGAAAGGATTTTCCTATAAGACCACTACAATGGTCAATTAGATTACAATATTTAATTTTGTGAACTATATAATGAAATCTACCCTATGCTTAGGTTAGTTCCAATGAAGTACAATGAAGCATATGTTCAAATCTTCTATTCCACCTTCAAATGATTGATTCAACCTCTTCAAATATGATAAATCTCTCTAATCAATTCCACACATCTCCACCACATGATTTTGCCCTATTTATATCCAATTCATCAACCTTGAAAATTAAACAAGATCAACTCACCCTTCATTTCAAAATCCATATCCACATGCCAAAAATGACAATTCAAATTCATGTTTGACTGCTAAACTATATAAGGAATCTTTAGCAAAAACCTCAAGATTATAAAACTACCCCAAATCATGCCTCAAACTTCACAAAATGACTTACTGATCAAGTCAGTCAAGAACATAAAGAATATTAGAACCAAATAAAAAATCCTTCAAATTTGATATCAACAATTAATGTGGATCACAAACTCAATAGGCATATATCTCAAGAACATCTATAGGCATCATGAACAACACAAAAACATCCAAACCCATCCAAGTCATTGTATTTGTTAGCAACTCTCCTACCGAACCACAAGATCACTATCAACATCCTCTAATGCAACTAAAAAATGCCCTACGGACCTCTGGTCTATGAACCCTTTGAATTTGCAGATACGTTAAGATGTACCAAAAATCCTCTTAGATGCACAAAGAAAAATATCCTCTTGAACTTGTGCACTGAACCTTTTCTATCACACTATCACCTTCCTAGACAATAGGAAATACTAGTCACCACATCTGATCTCATAACATAATTCCAAACCTTCATGTGAACCTTTGTAACTTAACATAGACCAAGTATAGACTGTCTACAACATATCTTTATGTCTATGACCACTTATCTAAATAAATTTTTCTTAGCACACCTCTGAGCACACTGCACCAATAGCCAAACTGTGACCAAACTGTCCAACATATATGTTGACATCAATGACAACAAATATAACTAATATGTATTCTGATATATATGTGCATCTACCCAACAATCTCCCCCTTTGGCATTGATGGAAACATATGATGTGAAAAATAATAAATCAACAACTCCTCCTTTGATCTCTCACCCCAAAGGTTTTTCACATGCCTTCTTCTCCCCTTTTGACATCAATGGAAAAGACATAAACAACTCTTCTTCTTCAAATCTAATTTTTCTCCCCCTGAGAACAATCAAAACAAAATTAACACAACTAACTAATCTCCCTAAGTAGTATCCTCCTCACATCAATCAGTATCATAAGATTTGACTATTAATCCCACAGATTGATGCACACCTTTGCATATTTATTTTTGAGTAGGAGGGGAAATCACCCAAAGATTTCCTCTGAGATATTCAAATGTGTCCTTAGCAAATGAATTTGTGAAGATATCAAAAATGTTTTCCTTAGTAGGAATATATTCCAATCTCACTTCCTTTTCATCCACCTTTTCTCTCAAAAAATGGAACTTGATTGAGCTATACATTTTCCTTGAATAGTACACATGATTCTTAGAAATGTTGATAGCACTTGAATTATCACAATATATAACAATAGGCTCATCAAAGCTAACTTTGATATCAAACATTATTTGCTTCATCCAAACAACTTGTGTATAATTTCTAGAAGTAGCAATGTACTCTACCTCTGCAGTAGATAAGGAAATTGAGTTTATCTTCTTACTCATCCAAGAAACCAATCTTATTTGGAAAAATAATGCACCATCACTTGCAATTTTCCTTTCATCAATGTAACCTTCCCAATCAACATCTGTATATGCACATAAAGTGAAGTCTTCTCCTTTAGGATAGCATGTCCCAAAGTCCGTTGTCTCTTTTAGATATCTGAATATCCTCTTCACAACATCATGAATCTTCCTTGGATTTTATTTAAATTTGGTTACAATACACATAATGTTTATGATATGTGGTATTGTATGAGTCAAGTACAATAAAATACCAACCATTAATATGTACCTTGACTGATTTACTTTAGGTGACTCATCATCCTTTTTCAACTTGCATCCAATCACCATAGGTGTACCCACTAGATTTTAGTCATCCAATCCATACTTCTTCAATAATTTCCTCACATACTTGGCCTGAGATATGAAAATCCCATCCTATGACTAAGTAATTTTCAATCCCAAAAAGAATTTCATCTCACCGATCATGGACATCGCAAATTCACTTTGTATTTCTATTGCAAACTCTTTTCTCAACTTATCATTACCTCCAAGGATAATTTCATTAACAAACACCTGAATAATCAAAATGTCCTAGTTATCTACCTTGAAATGCATATAACTATCACCAGTACCTTTGTTGAAACCAATATCTAGTAGATATTTTCCAATCTATAATACCAAGCTCTAGGATCTTGCTTCAACCCATATAATGCTTTCTTTAGTTGACACCCCATGTTCGGTTGATCAATCAATGGAAAACCATATAGTTGTTCTATGTACACTTCTTCTAGCTCACTATTAAGAAATGCAAATTTCACATCCATTTGATAGACTCTGAAGTTCTTATGAGAAGAAAAATCAAGAAATAATCTTACCACTTCCAATCTTGTCACTAGTGAAAAATTTCTTCATATTCAATACCTTCCATTTGAGCATATCCTATGTACAACAATCTTAATTTATTTTTGACCACTTCTCCACCTTCATTTAGTTTGTTTTTGAACATCCATTTTTTACAAATAAAATTCTTTTCCTTAGGCCTGGAAAAAAGAATCCATGTATTCTTCTTCTCAATTTGTGATAACTCGTCTTCCTTGGCTTTGACCAGATTATCATCTTTGCAAGCTTTACTTATATCCTTGGTTTCAATCTCTGAGATTAGCCAAATTTTATCTTCAAAAATCCTTCTTCTTGTCTGAACACCTTTGTTACTATCACCAATAATGTGATCTTCATAATCAATTAATCTCACATCCCTTGTTGTCTTTTTCCTTACCCTTGGTTCTTGTTTTCCTTCATCTCCACTTTTATAAGCTTCATCATCTGCAATCACCAGACCACTTGATACTTGATTCTAAACTTTTTTTTGGTGTCCCTGATTACTACTGGCATTATGATCATCAAAATCATAACCAATAGATCTAGATATTATAAAGGCTTTCATAAAATCTGACATTAGCACTCTCCACTATCTTCTCAAACCTATTTTGTAACACCTATATGCATTTCTTTTGGTAGGATACCTAAGAAATAAAACTTCATCAATTCTTGCATCAAATTTCCCTATATCATCATCTCTCTTGATATAGCATCTACTACCAAAAATTATGAAATACCTGACTGTAGGCACATTTCCGCACCAAAGTTCATAAGGTGTCTTACTTGTATCTCTTTTTATTTGCACCTGATTAAGAGTGTATAGTACAGTGCTATCTCCTTCTCTCCAAAATATTTGTGGAACATTTATTTCAAGCATCATGGTCCCAATAGTGTCAAGAAAAAATCTATTCTTCCTCTCCACCACTCAATTTTCCCATGGATTCCTATGAGAAGAAAACTGTCTTTTTACCCCATCCTTTTCACAAAAGGAATTGAACTAACCAAATGTGAATTCACAACCTTTATATGATCTTAGACACTTCAGCTTCAATCCTATCTCAGTCTCAACCATTTTCTTAAAGATATCGAACTTATCAAAAGATTCATACTTTTCAATTAAGAAAATTACCCATGTCATCCTAGAGTAGCCATCAATGAGTAACATGAAATATATATCACCTTGCATTCTTCTTATCTTAGCAGGACCACACAAATTAGTATGGACAAGATCTAACAATCCATTTGAGTTTTCATTTTTAGAGTGGAAAGTAACTCTTGTTTTCTTACCCAATTAACATTCTTTGCAAATAAGGTTAGCAAAATTCTCCACCTTAGTAAATGTATCATATTAAAATGGAAGCACATTTTTTAGGACAACATCATGTTGTCCTCTCATTTTTTCACCCTCTCCAGCTTCTCTGCCTGTTTAGGACCCTGATTGGGCCTCTTCGCACACTGTTTATCCCACCTGACACATTTTCCAGGGGTTATGACTCCCTGGGTCAAGGTTGACCTCAACCTAAACCTAGGTTAGGGTTGACCTCAACCCTAACCTAGGTCAGGGTCGACCTCGACCTCAACCCAACTCCCCCTTTCCAATTTGAAAGTTTGTCGACTGTCAGGGGACATTCAAAAGTTCATTTTCCCGCTTTCGAGTCAGCTATTTTGGGTTCTGAAGTGATGACTCTTAAATTATATTTAATATAGGTCCTATTCTAGGGGTATAGGTTTAATTGGAATTTAATTCTCTTATGTAGGCCTGTCTAGAAGATTGTGCCCTAGATTGGTATATAAGGAAGTTTTTTCCTCTCATTTTCTCTAAGCATAAGCACAAACCATCTAAGCAAAAGAAGAATAACCCAAGACTAAAGATTTCAATAAATTATTATTCTACATGTTTTCAAGCTTCCAAGTGTTCAACTAAGGTTTTCAATTTTTCCTCTCAAGCATTCAAGTTCTCCATTGAAGATCAAGGATTTAAGCATTCAAGCCTTTGAAGGGATTTGGTTCAAGCATTCAAGATTCATCATTCACACCCTATATCTATCCATCATGGTGGTGTGATCTTCCTTCAAGATCCTTTGTTCATCATCAAGATTAATGCATTCTTCCTTCAAGGTGGATTCCAAGCATACAATCATGGAGGTTTATGGTTTTTAATATTGAGTCCAAGATTTCATATTTTTATACTTGTTTACATTTGAAATACAATTGCATATCTATTGAATATCATAGCTTCATTGTTAGATTTACTTCTACTACTTGCTAGCATTCTCTATTTTAATTATTGATTTCAAGGTTAATTCCTAAATTAGGGTTTGACTAAGGCAAACCCCTCCCCCAACAAACAAAACCATTTTTCTTGCAAGTACAGGTTCAGGATAGCAGATTCAAGTGCAGATCTGAATACCCTTTTTGGAAAACTATCGGGATCCGAAAATAGATTTTCCATCAGACTATGCAGGTCAAGGTTGACCTTCTATTTTGGGTTAGAAACAACTTTATGTTGTGGGTCAGAATCAAATTTTTGTTTTGGGTCAGAATCGACATTCTATTTTGGGTCAAAATTGACCTAAGCCAGATCTGTAAAAGATTTCTAGGTTTTCTCTCTCTGTGTTTCTGTGCTCGATCCATTTGCATAACTTCTAGAAACTCAGTGCAGACACCCAAAAACAACATTATTTAGATCTATTACATTTTTAGGTTAGTACTTGTCTTCTAATTCAATTCAATTAAGGTTTTAATCTTTCTATATCTTTTCCACATTCTTTTCTATAGGATGAAACCTATGGTTTTGCTCTTTATTCCTATTCTTAATAGGTTGATTCCTTTATGTATTGATCCTTTCTTTGGGGATTAACCAATTTGGATATTCCCTTTATGAATTTAGGATCAAGAGGTAAATATTATCTTCCCACACCCCAAAGACATACATCACACCATATATATACACCTTATCACATTCTTCCTATACATTTTGGTGACCTTCCATTCCTACATATATCCTACATTTTCAATCTCACACATTTTTATATTGTACATTTTGGTGAGCCCGTGATAGATAACTCTTTATTTTTGGTGTTAGATGCTTTTCCTCTTCTCCTTAGAGACTATCTTTTGCATACATATTAAATTAGTTTTCTTTTATGCTCTTGCATTTTAAAATACAAGAATTTTTACATACTCATTAAAATACAAAAAACATTTTTTGCATTTTATTCGCTATGAACATCTTTAATATGATTTAGGGTATGGTTATTTTCCTCATTATTCTTCTCTTAGAATCTACTTATAGTACTTATGAGGTTTATGAGATTATCATCCATTTCCTCATGTTTGTTACTCTTCGTGTTTCACTTGCTTATGCTATTTTGAGGTTAACTAATACTAGTCTTCTTACTTTCAAAACTTTCATTAAGGATGTGTGTAGTGGACTTATTGCTTTGTTGGATTATGTGAAGAATTTGGTAGATGATACCCCAATTCCTAATCTTCCTAATCCTCATCTTATCCCTCTTAATCTAATTCCTAATATTCCTACTCCTATTTCTCTATCTTCTATCCCTAGTTCTTCTCACACTCATGATGGGATTCAAACTATGGTTCATGATGCAGATGTGCAAGAATTCTTTGATTTACCTTCCCCTTCTTATCCAATCCATGATGATATTAAAGGAAAGAGAAAATAAAATTATTTTAAACCTATCATTACACCTTACACAACATCTTCTCATGATCACCGTAAACAATCACCTCATGTAGAATCTTTACAAGATATGTACACTACTGGATACAATATGGTGGCTAAACAAGGTTATAAGGGTTTAGGGCTTGGTGTTAATGAACATTGTATTAAGTATCAAGTTCATCTATCCCCTAAAAAAGATAATCATGGTCTAGGATTTCCACTATCTCAACTTGAGGTGGTTGATTTTGATCGTCCCCCTCCTCTTCATATTCTCCTTCCAACACCTTCCTTAGATTACCTTGTTACCGCTAAAGATGTGGCTAAGAAGGTCTATATTCAATTAATGAATTCTGAGAAATAAATCTTTAAGCCTATGCCAAAAGATCCTCTCTCCAAGTAAAAATGTCCTTTTCATTATAGTAATACACATTTACCTATTGGTTGTGTGTATTTAAAGATGTATGTTAGAGAAATAGCTTCTTTAGGAATTATATCTCACTCTCATGTGGTATTAAAATTTCTTCAAAATTTCTATATGTGGCATACCCCTCGTTCTTCAATAATATGGATCTTTCTCCCTCTTGTCTCTTCACTGGGGGAAAGGGGTATTTCCTCCATTTTTTCTAGGATACATTATTCTCTTAGAATGTGTTTTGTTTTGAGCTTGATTGGTTATCCTTTCTATATTCTATGACTATCCCTAAGCTATTGTATTATGATACATACTTCCTTTGCTCATAATCATCCATAGCTCTCTCATAATACTCACGATATATTTTATAGGATATTTTTTTTGTAAAGATATCTCTTTGCTTTGGTATATCTCTTGCTTTCATCCCTGGAGGGCAAGGTTTTACTTATTTCTCTATGTCTAAGGATCCACTTTCCTTATCTTAGTGGCATTTGTTTATTCTGCAACATTATTTCCTTATAAAGATTTATGTTTTGGCTATGGATACCCTCTTATATGAGAGGTGATTGTCCTAGGTCATCACCTCTTCTTTATTTTGCAAATTATTTTCTTTATAAACTCTTACCCTTGTTTTGGGTTAGAGTTTGATTCCTTCATTCCAAGATTCAACTTCCTCTTTATCGCAAGGGGCTTGATGATTGAATCTTTGTTCCCTCTTTCTTTTTCTTTGAAAGATTATATTTTATCCTAAGCACTCCTATATGGTGGGAATATTTTTGATAAGATCTCTTCCTCTTTGAGGATCCTATTTCTATAAGTGACATATCCTTTTCATGATTATCCATGCTCTTAGATGTAAGGGTCAATACTCTTCGCTAAGACTATAGTGTACATTGTTGCTAATAGTATATCTCCTTACTTTGTGAAGTAGGTATCCTCCTTTCTCTTCCTTATGCTATCTATTAGGTAGCCATGATAAGGAGGGGGAAAATATAGGGTCTCCCTTACACTATAGTTTACATTTTACAACATGCTAAATCCTCGGAAGGTAACACACATAAGTTGCTAAATCCTGAAGAGACACACATTTTTATTTTTATTTTTGCTAAATCCTCAGAAGGTAACGCACATAAGTTGCTAAATCCTTAAGAGATGCATTTTTCAATTCCAAATATGCTAAATCCTTGGAAGGTAATGCACATAAGTTGCTAAATCCTGGAAAGACACACATTTTATATTCCATAGTGATACAAGAATGTGGATCTATGGGTATTCCAAAAGCCGTCAGAAGATGCATTAAAATTACAAGGAACAGTTTATGGGTGAACCTGTTGGGCTCTCCCTCCTTGGTGATTCATGGTAAGGTGGGCATCTTACTAGGAGAGGTAATCAATTTCTATTTTCTCTCTTTCGCTTTCATGTTATTAGGATTAGATCATGAAGCTATGTTGTTTATAGTGTTGCTCTTGTCTTGCTTATGTAGTCATTTATGCTTTCTATGATTATTTTCTATTTGATTTCATACCTTTGTGCATGTATGTTGAGTTCAAATCCTTGGTCTGGGGGCTCATTTCCTTGACTAAGTTATGTTCTACCTTGTTGCGATCCACTGGAGTCTTTCATCTAACTTTACCTCGAGTATATTTGATTTCCATACTCCCGCTAAAGTGGGGGCTTAATGTATCATCTAAAAATGGAAGCACATCCATGTTAATAATGTTTAGCCATCCTTGGTGGGTTTTTTAGGCCATCATCATTTTTTCCTCTCATTTTTGCACCCTCTCCAATTTCTGTTCCTGTTTAGGGAAATTATTGGGCCTCTCTGCACATTGTTTATCCCACCTGGCATATTTTCTAGGGGTTTTGACTCCCTGCGTCAAGGCAAACCTCGACCTTGACCTAGGTCAAAGTTGACCTTGACCCTGACCTAGGTCAGGATCTACCTCAACCTTAACCCAGGTCCCCCTTTCCAATTAGAAATTTTTTCAGTTGTCAGGGGACATTCAAAAGTTCATTTTCCCGCTTCCAGGTCAAATTTTTTGGGTTCTAAAGCAACGACTCTTAAATTATATTTAATATAGGTCTTCTTCTAAAGGTATAAGTCCAATTGAAACTTAAATCTCCTATGTAACCCTCTCTACAAGATTGTGCCCTAGAATCATATATAAGGAAGTTTTCTCCTCTCATTTTCTCTAAGCATAAGCATAAACCATCTAAGTAAAAGAAGAACAATCCAAGACTAAAGATTTCAAGCATCCATTATTATACATGTTTTCAAGATTCCAAATGTTCAACTAAGGTTTTCAATTATTCCTCTCAAGCATTAAAGTTATCCATTAAAGATCAAGGATTCAAGCATTCAAGCCTTTGAAGGGATTTGGATCAAGCATTCAGGATTCATCATTCAAACCCTAAATCTATCCATAATGGTGGCGTGATCTTCCTTAAAGATCCTTTGTGCATCCTAAAGATTCATTCATTCTTCCTTCAAGGTGGATTCCAAGCATATAATAATGGAGGTTTAGGGTTTCTAATTTTGAGTCCAAGCTTTCATATTTTCATACTTGTTTACATTCGAAATACAATTGCATAATATTGAATATCATAGCTTCATTGTTAGATTTACTTCTACTACTTGCTAGAATTATCTATTTCAATTATTGATTTCAAGGTTAATTTGTAAATCTTGGTTTGACTAAGGAAAACCCCTCCCCCAACAAACAAAACCATTTTTCTTGTAGGTATAGGTTCGGGACAGCAGATTCAAGTGCAGATCCAGATACCCTTTTTGGAAAATTGTCGGGATCCGAAAATAAATTTTCCGTCGGACTGTGTAAGTCAAGGTCAAACTTCTATTTTGGGTCAGAATTGAATTTATGTTTTGGGTCAGAATCAAATTTTTGTTTTGGTTCAGAATCAACATTATGTTTTGGGTCAAAATTGACCTGAGCTAGATCTGGAAAAGATTTATGGGTTTTCTCTGTCTCTGTGTTTCTGTGCTTGAACTGGTTGCAGAACTTCTAGAAACTCGGTGTAGACACCCGAAAAACAACATTCTTTAGATATGTTACATTTTGAGGTTATTATTTGTCTTCTAATTCAATTCAATTAAGGTTTTAATCTTTCTATATATTTTGCACATTCTTTTCTATAGGATGAAACCTAGGGTTTTTCTCTTTATCCCTATTCTTAATAGGTTGATTCCTTTATGTATTGATTCTTTCTTTGGGCATTAATCAATTTGGATCTTCCCTTTGTGAATTTAGGATTAAGAGGGAAATCTTATCTTCCCACACCCAACACACATACATCACAACATATATATACACCTTATCACATTCTTCCTATACATTTTGGTGACCTTCCATTCCTACATATATCCTACATTTTCAATCTCAAACATTTTTATATTGTACAGTAAGATATCTAACAGTATAAGTAGAACTTATAGCCACAAAATTGTCAAATTTCACATGACACAACCTTTTATGCCATAACCATCTCTCATCTATTTGAGAAATCAAACAAATTTTATGACCACTATTCAAATGAAATATGTTACATTTTGTCTTTGATCCTTGTGCAATCTCTATCCCTGACTCATTCATGATATTTCACTTACCATCCTTGGAATGCAGGTCATAACCTTTCTACATCATTTATCCAAAACTTAGAAGATTATGTTTCAAACCTTCCACATACAACACATCATCAATATTATTCTTTCCATCTAGAAAATTGTCTCCTAAATTCATACCACCTAAATTGTCTCCTCATTTCACAATACCACCATCATACCTTTCAAAGCTCACAAAATTTCTCTTATCACCAGTCATATGATGAGAGAATCTGATGTCTATTACCCATTTATCCTCTTTGACAACTTAAGTAGCTAGGGATTTCTCTTCAACAACATAACTAGTAGAACTAGTACAAATAGAATCTTCAGGATTTGGATCTTCTTCTTCTTTGATAGAAATGAATGTGAATTCCTCATCTCTCTTGTTAGCACCATCAAATTCATCATCTATAACTGCTTCATCAACAACATAGTAGCACTTCTTTGTAATAGTAGGTTTGTTATTCTTGAACTTAGGAGCCCTTTCCAAACATATAGATGCAAAATGGCCTATCTTATTACATGAAAAAAAAGTAAAGGGCATATTTCCTTTGTACTTACCTGAACCTTTTGGCAATCTTTAAGAAATCAGTGCTTCCAACTCTTGAATTTCTCTCACCTCTTCTTCAATCTCTTTCATCTCTTTCTCATATATTGACATTCTCCTTGTGGATCCTTCTCATAGATCAGATCTCTAAATGCTTCTTCCATGAATAGTAGCTTTGAATGTTGATTCCACCTCAGGTAATGCACCACCAAATTTACTTAGCTCAAAATTTGTAAGCTTACCAATCAACTTATCTCTTGTTATAGTTCTCACTATTTTCATCTCTTTAATAGCTATGACTTTGTGTATATAGGCAGGGGTTTGAGTATTTTTGCAATAATATCATCCTCTTTCAAGGAATCTCTAGCACACCTGATAGCACACACCACCTCATTCCCCCTAAGCATGAAAGAGGCATCATTCTCATCTTCAAGGCTTCATATTGTCCCTTAAAAATCTGCAACTTTGCAATATTGAATTCCTTGTCTCCATCATACAAGGTGTGTAACATCTCTCAGATCTCATTGGTTGTCTCCAATTCCATGACATTTTTCATTTCAGCATCAGTCAAGGCACTCAATAATCATTCCTTTCCTTTGATGTTTTATTTGGCATACCCGATCTCATCTATAGTAGTAGGAGTTATAGGATAACTATAAGATGACTTAGTAATCTTCCAACAATCTTCATCTATGCATCTAAGATGAACTATCATGTGACTCTTCCATAGAGTATAGTTGGTGCCATAAAACCTTGGACTATCCTTCTTATAAGCTACCATATTCATTTCTCACTCAAGTTTTCAAGCTTTCTCCAAGGTACCAGACTCTTATACCAATTGTAGGAAATATGGCAGTGAACAATTCAGAGGAAGGGGGTGATGAATTAGTTGTTCAAAAATTTCAAACCTAAAAAACTGTAAACCTTGAAAACCCTTATTTATGATCTGAATAGGTAAACATGCATGCTTAAATTAGAAAAAAAATTCACAACACTTGACACAATGATTTTTATCATGTAAACCCTTCTAGGGTAAAAACCATGATGGGGATGAAGACCCACAGTATAAAATTTACCTTGTTATAAGTATAACACATATTACAAATGGGAATGCATATGCATTCAGGAACACTGCCTAAAGCTCACTTCTCAAATATAAAATGGATACAACCCTATGGAAAGGCTTATTGCCTTACAAGACCACTATAATGGTCAATCAGACTAGTCACTACAATGTGAAATTTTATGAATTGTATAATGACATCTACCCTATGCCTAGGTTAGTTCCAATGAATCACAATAAGATCTCTATTCAAATCCTCTTTGCCACCCCCACGGGAGTAATTAAACCCTCTAAAGATCCACACACTTTGTCTCTAAGAAATTATACACATTCATGCCCCTATTTATGTCCAATTCATCAACCTTGAAAATTCAAAAAGTTTGGCTCACCCTTCATTTCAAAATTCAAATCCATGCACCAAAAATGACAATTAAAATTCGTGTTTAACCACCAAACCATAGCCACGAGGTCTTCACTGAAGAGGAAATACAATACCACATGGTTTCATGTTGGGGGTTTAAAATGGACAAGAAGTGAGGAAATATATTTCCTAAATAGTGGGGAGGGGTTATTTTCTACACTGGGGGGTGGGGGTTTATATAGGAAAATAAGTATGGGGAGTATTGGAGGGGGGTGAAGAAAAATGAGTTTGGGGCAATATTTTTTGAAAATAGGGGGATTATTTAGTATGCCATGAATACACATGCTATGATTCAGGTTCATAAAGTAAAGCCCATATGACCATAGAAGGAATATTTATAACCAACCTCAAGGTTATAACACGACCCCAAACCATGCCTCAAACTTCATAAAATAATTCACTGATCAAGTCGGTCAAGAACATAAAGAATATTAGCACCGACTGAAAAATCCTTCAAATATGATCACCACAATATATTTGGACCATCAACTTAATAGGAACATATCCCAAGAACATCCATAGGCATCATGAACAACAAAAAAACATCTGAACCCATCCAAGTCATCAGATTTGTCAACAACTCTCATGTCGAACCTCAAGAACACTATCAATGCCCTTTGATACAATTAAAATATGACTTGAGGACCTCTGGACCACAAAAATTTTGAATTGGGGACACATCATGATGTCACAAAAATCCACTTAGATGAAAAGTGAAAAATCTCCACCTGAACTTGCACACTAAACATTTTTCTATCACACTATCACCTTCCTCGACAACTGGAAATACCAGTCCCCATATATGACCTCATAACTTATCCAAACCTTCATGCACACTTCTGTAACTTGAAATAGATCAAGTATAGAATCTCTAAAACATCTCCTAACATTCACAACCACTTATCTGTACTAACCTTTTCCAACCAAACCTTTCAATATACTGCACCACTGGCTAAACTATAACCAAACTATCCAACAAATTGTTAGAATTCAATCACCAAGATCTATTGTATGAAAAATACCTATCACAAAAGCAAAGAATGAAGACACAACTCATAATGATATGAAATATGAAATATTCATTTAGAGAGAATAGAGGGAATTACAAAAGGATTACTAATTACAAAGATATCAATCCTTATAAAGGAGATCGAACACCAAGAAGGTAGAGAAATGTAGGTTGCATTAAAATAATTAATAAAGAATTAATTATTATATGCCTAAAGTTTAGCTTAAGTGAACTAGAGATAAAAATGAATTAATAATTAAATCAATAATGATTTAATTAATAAGTGAAAATACCTTTTTACTCTAACACCCCCCCCCTTAAGATAAACTTAAGGAGAAGCTAAAAACCTAGAAACAACTATTGAAAGAAAGAAATGGGTCCCAGCAACAAGGCCTAATCAGGTACCCAAGTAAAAAAAAAATCTCTGTAAAAAGGAGAAAACCCAGTGGGAAAAATCCCTTTTTGAAAAGAGATGAAGAATAGTGAAGGACTTAAGAAGCCTCCAAAGTAGAGAATGTCCTAGAAGATAGGAACAAAGATCAGGTAGACAAGACTGTAATCTGCATGAGTTCCCTCAAATGATACTACTCGAATCAGGATGGAAAACAAAGGCAAACATCAAAAATCAAAGATAAACATGGAAAATCACCAAAGTCTGAAGAGATAATCAAAGAAGAACATGTAGAACACCACTGAAGCATGAAGCTGCAAACACACTCAAAGAATAACTATTGGAACCTCCACTGAAATATAATCTGATCAGGCAGAGAAGACTGTAATCTATATGAGTGTCGTCAAATGACACTTCTCAAATCAGGATGACAAACAAGGAAAACATCGAAACTTGAAGATACAGATGGAAAAACCACCAAAGTATGAAGAGTTGATCAAAAGATGGAATGATGCCTACAAAATAGGAATGAAAGAAGTATCTATATGGTAAATGATCCATCTTACCAAATGCATAGGTACCCAACCACTGCATCCACCTAGCACATAGGAACAAATACTGAATACATAGCTCACTCCATCGAACCAAGGAAGAATTAGAACCAACACAAAATACCCCCATAAATTTGAGCACAAAGAGCTATGTCTGGTACACTAAAAAAGGTTGCCAAGCATAACTACATGTTGAAGAAAATACAAACACATATAAAGGATGGTGTCAACGATAATAAATTTTTGGACACACATAATGAGGCTAATGTTATAGAAGGAACACTCACTTGACAAAGGTAGATCAAACCCCCCATGGCACTTTATTATGTAGTGGGAGTACAAATAGACACAAAATATGTAATATCCCAAACATGAAATGGTGACACTTTATCTCAGTGCATTTGAAAAAAAGATACTACAACATTTGGGGTCAAATTTCAATGGCAAGGTGTCACTTTTCTAACACTATCCCGTTAGCCAAGCGACAAAGACCAATGTTGCATTTTTGGTGTCGAAAACACCGATGAATGTGCCGTCTGTCATTATTGTGACAATCATAACCATCGCAATACGAGCCATCTATGACATTTATCATGCTATCATTACATATTTAATCTGTCGCTATTACGACACCTAGGTGTCACATTTTTTTTGTTAACCATCGCAGTTTAAACCTTTTAAAAACTTTATCATGTCGTCATCACAGTTTTAGGGTATTGCAATTACAATAGTTGTACGATGGATTTACTATACATGTGACATCCAAATCGTCGGCAATTACCAATGTCTTGGACATCACATGCAAAGGAAATCCATCACAAGGCTGTCATAATTGTGACAGTCAACAAAAAAAAGTGACATCGAGGTGTCACGATACGAGCCCACTATGATGTTTACCATGTCGTCATTATATATTTCATTTGTCTCTATTATGACACCTAGGCATCACATTTTTTTGTGAACCATCACAGTTTAGACCATCTAAAGTGTCGCATTTATGACAGCCCTACAACGGATTTGCTATACATGCGACGTCCAAGGTGTCGGCAATTGCCGACGGCTAGACGTCGCATGTATTTTTTTAGTTAATTAATGTTGCATGTAGTATCATCCAAGGTGAGGAGAGTAGACTAACTAGAGGCATATGTAGATCTTGCTAACATGTGCTAAGGTGGAGAAGTGCATGCCTTGAGTGATTGGTAGTTTCGGCATCGAGGACATCACCTGTTTTAAAGTAGGGGAGTGTGTAAGGGGCTAAAAATTCACTAAGCGGATGGGGCTATGTAGAGTGAGAAGTACACATGGTCGCATTGTAGGATCGCATCAAGGATGGAGCCGAGGTGCAATCTTGGGACTTTGTCTCTTGGAAGCTGGGCACACGGTTGCGGTGTAGGTCTCACCTAGTGCAGGTCTGAGGAGTAACAGCAGAGGGTAAGTGCCTCGGGTGCACCAAGAAGGCTGCAGTGGCTGACCCCCTTTAGAGGGATGAATTAAGCAAAGTAGTCCTTCTCTCATGTCTTGCGGTAAGCATGAGGTATCTACAGATATATAGAGGTGAAATGGAGTAGCCTCAACTTATCAGAATGTGGTGAGGTTTTCTTGTGGGTGCAGGCTCATGGTCCCGATCTAAGTGAAGTGGAGTAGCTGGGCCAATGTTGGGGATGGCTCTAGGGGAGTTGTTCATGACCCAAATATTGGGGAAGAAGAGTACCTAGTCCCGAGGTGGGAGGCAGCTACACAATGGGTTGTCTATGTCAGAGAGTTAGAGTTGGAAGGCTATGAGGGTGTGTGTTGTATGACCGGATATCCATGTATGGTGGAAGAGGGCCTTCAATGTGTATCATGAAGGCCCAATGAAGGGGAGCCCTGTTTCACAGTCAATATTCCTATGCAACAAAATGAATAACAAACAAAATGAAAAACATCTAATTTTAGAAGAGCACATATAATAACTTATGCAATCTAATGCCAGTGAATATACAACGATGCAAAAAAGCACTTAATCATTGACACTAAATGTTATACTTGAGAGGATTGCAAGCTAGGGGTAAAAATTAAGCTCAAGTACAAATTACAAACATAATAATAAAACTTGAGCAATTTGATCCAACTTAGCAAAAATATGGGACACAATTGTGAGATCACCAAGAAACTAAGACAATATATCAAGACAGTCAAAATTAAACCAAAACAAATGAGAGAAAGAGTGACTTGGACACCTTTTTAATGTGGAAATTTGTGTCTCAACCTTACATTTACATAAGGCTACTATTATAGTAAGTTTAATTTTGAGCATGGATTGATCCAAGATTTTCTTCAAACCTATGAATTGGCTAGATAAGAATGCTGGTAAATTTTCATTGCAATAATCAATTCTATATTTAAATATATAAAGTTCCCACTTTTGATAGTTTTGTTTGAAAGTTTTGAAGTCAATTGTTAAGGCCTTAGAGGCTTCTAATGGACTTGGAAGTGGTCATAAATAGCATAGTGGGTTATAGCTTGATAGAGAACATCATGATCTTATTGGTGCTTTGAACAATTTGTCAATCAAACTCCCGAATCAAATTTTTTTTCCTTTAGATGTTGGGTCTCCTAAAATGGGAAACATAAAAATGTGTTGGAAACATAAATGAGTTAATTGAATTTATGAAAATAAACTTGATATTCTTGAAATAGAAATCACAAGTTTAAATCTCACAAGAAGTAAGATATGTATGCCTCAATTGTAGCATAGTTAAGTGCCTCCCATAAGGACTAGAAGATTGTGACTGTCCATAAGTACCAAATTAGTTCATCAAAAAACTAGAAGACTGTGACTGTCTGATAAGTACAAGTAGGATTCGTGAAAAGGCATCAATTGCCTAAAATGAAATAATTAAATAAAATTTAGAAATAAGCATACCATTCATGGTTAGTGATTCAAAGATTCTTTTCCTCCCAGTTTCCAACCTCTGAGACATATCCAGAAAATAATACATCTTTGTAAAATAATACATAACAGCACAAGGGTATTTGTGAAAGTAATCTGAAAGAGAGAGAAAATAATGAGGTCAACATCCATACATTTTTGTACAAGAAATATAGAACAAATTTTCTTACATTTAGTGAATTGCCTTCCTCACTACCCTCACTGCCACTGTCCCCACTGAAACTGGCAGTTCTATTTAGATCACTAACATATAAGTTATAAACATAAGAAGGTAAGAAAATGGGAGTTGCCTAGAACAAAAATTGATTTATCTAAGTAGCATCCAGCTAGACCTTCTCATTGATTATTAAAGTTTAATAAGTTTATCAAATTTAGTAGCCTTGAATATCTACCTTTGTGAGAAGGCACCATTTGCAGTAGTAGGTGCTTCTTTTCCACCCTCTCCTTTACTTGTAACTATTTTGAGCTTTCCCAAACTTCCTTTTACCCTCTTCATTGAATTTTGTCCCTTGCCTCCCAAGGAATTTGGATCTGCATCTTTGTTTTGTGCAACTGAAGTCTATCCACAAAAATTAGATATCAAATTTCCATTCAAAACATTTCTTAAAAGATTAAAACATTAACAACTGAGTGCTAAAAATTCTTATGATCATTTTCCATATAATTACTACCTACAATATTTTAGTAATTACCATTACGA
>MU227190.1:1023099-1047031 GCA_018584345.1 Thuja plicata | reverse complement strand
GACTAAGTATCCCAAACAAGACAAATTGAAATTGCTAATACAAGCTAAACAAGCTTTTAGTACTTTCAAAATTATTTTATTTTTAAATTACATTGAAATGATATTCTAATTACTACCCTATTAAATTTAAAATTTTCATTAAAATTTACAATATTAACCAATCAAAACTTATCTTCTAAACTTATTATAAAGCTTACATGTAGTACAAAAGAAGAGAACAACTATTTAAGAAACAACTTTAACTATTATTATTCAGGTAAATTTTCCCTTATTTTGTATATAAGTGGATGATGGAATAAAGAACATTGATGGACTTTGAGTTGAGAATTTAAGAGATCATAAGTACAAGTTTTGATGAAAAGTCACTGCAAAAGGAACATTGCATTTCAATGGGACAGTTGATAATATCTAACCAGACCATTAAAGAGAAAATATATGAGGCCTGCTTCGGGATGGATTAAGGTAAAACTAGGGCATGTATTTGTTTGTCTGATACCTAACTAACATGCATGGATTATTATGGTATATGTTCAAAGCATTCACGTACTGCTATTGTACTCCTTGCAAGCCTTCTTAACCTCCATGTATATGATGAGCCTAGATGGAATGTAGTTCCCTTCAATGTCAGGACATGCATTTAAGCAGTGACTTTCACCTATTTATGCAGTTAGGGTATCACGACAGATTGGTGGGCAGTAAGTGCATTTCAGGAGCAATATTTCACAATTTTTTCACATTTTTAAACCTTTAAAGAATGTTGAAAATAGCCCTGATTGAAAAAAAGAAAGGCAGAGGTGAAAAGGGCATACATAAGGAAGATAAAAAGAAGAAAGGTGAAGAAAAGAACCATAGGAAGGAGAATATTGTCCTCTTAATAGAGAAATAGAAAGTGAGGTCCAGGGATTTTAACAAGGGAGAGTTCAGATGCACCAAGAGTATGCTGGAAAAACACATTCCAGTTAAGACAAGCTCTCTTCCCAAAGATACTAAGGAATTGGAAAAATTATTGGAAGAAGTGACAATGCTTAAAGATTGGGACTCTTCCCATACAAAAGCAAAGACTTAAAAGCCTTTAGTGTAATTCAATGTATATATTGAAATTGATTATAAGATCCTGAATGTCTAGGTTCCAGACAATTTGTTCAATCCCTCAATGAGGCATTTAAAAAGACACCAACCATTGCAAAATTCATTGGCATCTGACCTTCAATAGATAGGGTCAAAGCTTCAGTGAGACAATAGTGACATATTTCCTGTGACAAATCATCACTTTCTTTATGCTAGGATTTCTGCAGATTACGGCGTATGTTCTCATTAGGTCCTCGGATGAAAAAGTTGTAATATGCTCATCATATTGACTCATATCAATCAGGCCATCTTAGGGTATACATCTCTAGTCATTCAATATACTCTCAACCAAAGGCTAAAATAAAAGACATACCTCAAATGGTGATTACAAGGTGGCTTGTTGATGATTACATGGTGGCTAGACACTAAACATGAAGGAAACCAGCTAAATTGCAAACCGGCCCGGGGGTAACACTAGTGTTAACCAGTGATGAACAAGCTGTTGGATTCTTTAGTTGTGACTGCTAGCTGGATTCAATACAACAAGAGCCCTCTTCGCATTCAAAATGGTATAGTTTACTTTCGCTCGCATGCACAGCTCGATCACAAATGAGTCTTTCTTTTTCTTTTTCTTTTGTTTATAATCAAGAGGGTGTCACAATTACAACGGTATCATCGCTATTACGACAGCATCGGGGGCACTTGGGAAAAAAAATAAAAAATCACACACAAATGGTAGCGCCGTTGCAAATTGGCATCAAAATTTGACCCCAAATGTTGTAGTGAGAAATGTTACCTAAATAGATGTCTATAATGCTCAAGAATGATAGAAATCTATATGAACATAAGTAAAAACCAAAAATGAGTCATCCCATGCAAGGAAAATGATCCCAGGACTTGAAACATCCAAGATATCCAACAGATTGCAAAAAAAAGAAAAAACTTGAATAAAATGTACCTAGAGTTGATTCTGGCGATGAGACCCATACAAGAAGAAGGAGAATGGAACCGGTTTTTAGACAACATGTGGAAGTCAAAAAATGGAGTCCAGAGGAGCAAGATATGGTCACCGAAGTACAAAATAGAACCCTAAATTTGACTAGAAAACTAACTTGCAAGATGGAAAAATAAAAAAATCAAACTTGGAAAATTAGGTCGTACTCAGAAGCAACTTTTCGACGATATCTCGTTTGGCAAAAAATGACTCCGTTTGCTCAAGATATGAGCAAAAAATCAAAGAGGGCCCAAAAACAAGAAGAAATCCAAGAAACCTCAGCTAAATCTAGCGGAGCTCCACTAAATCTAGCAATGCTACTAAATCTGGCAAAACTCCCCAAATTTTGGCCAAATTTGGCAGACGTACCAAGAATTTTTTTTTTCTAAATTAAAAAAAAAAATTTGTTTGTACAGTGGCATGAATTTTAAGGCAAAATAGAAATTGAGGTGGCACAAAAATTGAGACATTTTTTATCTCGAAAAGCGTACCAAGGTCATCCATGCAAAAAAGAGGACCTAGATTTCAACTGTGTCCAAATTAGACAAGCCTTATATGAAAATAGGGGTTTTTAGGCCTTTTGAGCGCAATTGTGAGGTCGATTTGTGCCCAAAGTGCTCAAAAAATAGCTTCCCTCTAGATCCACACAAAAAAATCTAAAAATTTGAAACCCTTAGTGCTCCAAAAACTCTTTAAAAAACTCAAGAACAGGTTGCAAAATCAAGGCTTTGATACCATGTTAGAATTTAAAGAGTTCAATCACGAAGATCCACACTATGCAAAATACCTGTCACAAAAGAAAAGAATGGAGACACAACTCATAATGATCTGAAAGATGAAATATTCATTCAGAGAGAGAATAGAGGGAATTACAAAATAATTAATAATTCCAAATATATCAATCCTTATAAAGGAGACTGACACCCAGAAGGTGGAGAAACCTAGGTTGCATGATAATAATTAATAAAGAATTAATTATTATATGCCTAAATTTTAACTTAAGTGAACTAGAGATAAAAAGTGACTTAATAATTAAATCAATAATGATTTAATTAATAAGTGAAAATACCTTTTACTCTAACACAGATATGTTGACATCAATGAGAGCACATCTAACTAATATGTTTCCAATACATATGTGCATCTGTCCAATATATATATATATATATATATCTATGTGTGTGTATACACGTATGTATGTATGTATGTCTATCTATCTATCTATATCTTTCTCACCGTATTTTAATCACATTAGGTTTCCACGTACAAATTTGGTGTTCATGTGTTTGTGTTTTCATTACAATATCCTTCTCAAATTTTAAGTTGGACAAAGATAATTAATAAGTGTATAACAAAATAATTTTGAAACCTAGTGAAGACTGATTAACATTGCCCCCCACCCAGTCTTGTTGTGTGTTCAATATACTGATATTTTTCATAAATGAACCAAGATGGTGTGCAAAAAAGGGGGTATAAGTGGCCATGTTTTTTTTTTTCTAAAATCAGGTAAACCTGAAATGGGAAGAGAAATTTGAGAGTAGTATTCTAAATCTAGTTTCTAAACTACTAAAGTTTTTTTAAAATGGATAAGACTAAGAGGGTCAAATTCTATGCACATAGAAAAATCTTCCTGTTTTTTTAGAAAAATATTAAATAGTGTCTAGTGTGCACATCGAAATATAGATAAGAGTGAGAGATAGACGTCTATTTTTTTGTAATTTTTGTTGAGTATTTTTTTTATGATTTTTTGAAGTGGGCACATCTTGAAAATCAGAGGCTTATTCTTGCGTGAAACATAACTTGCATCAAAATAATTAAAAAATAATTTTTTTTAAAGTGTAAAGAATCAAGTGCACACCTATAACTTATAATTTATTTTAAATTTTGTCAGTTAGATCAAAAGGCATTAAAAAAATGGTAGACATGTCTCTAAGAACTATAGAGACATTGGTTGTAACATAAGAAATGGTAAACCACAAGGGTAGGGTTGGAAGATGGCTCACCAAATAAAATGTTGGATATGAGGGATATCCTATGTTACATTATGAATACTCCCAAAGGCTCACCCATAAATACAAAATTATATCAGCATAACCCAAGAGGATGAAGGGATGCTAATACAAGTTCAAGATTTGAGGATGTAGTATTGGCGATTGAATTCCTTTATTGTTAAGATGTATGTGATATGTAAATTTATATGACAAACTATGAAAGGATTACAGTTTATGATAAATTAAATGATTACTAACAAGATATGATATCAAATCTGATGTATGAAAGTAAATTCTAGGTGAAAAGAAGAAGAATCAACTCACCTTGAAAGCTAGGAGAGGAGGAACAAACTTCAAATCTAGAAATGACTGTCGCAAAACTGTTGGAACCAGGAATTGTTATGGAACTAGAAATATGAGACCTATAATCCCAAAATATGTAATTTTTAGATCCAAAATACAATGTTGACTCAATTTGACCTAGTCGCACAAATGTGGTCTTGTCCTACAAACTCAAAAACTGATGAAATCTATAGCTGATTAGTCACTAGTTCTGCAATTCTGAAATTATGGATCCAAGATTTTGCCATATATTCTTCCACATAGAAAAGGGGGATAAATTGTTGAAGGAAGGGGCTTGATTAGAGGATAGTCCAGGATGGAATTGGGAAAATATTAAAATCTAATCTTTTGATATTTTCTATGTTTCAATAAACTACAATTTTGAAGGTCTTCGGGGCATTTTGGGGCCTCGACGCCTCCAAAATGTCTCACCTTGGTGTGGCTTTCCAATTTTGGTTCAATATTTATTGAAGACCTTTCCAATGGAGCAAATGGTTTGCAATTTGGGCCTAGGACTAGAAAGTTATATGTTCTCCAAGTGGGCCTATTTTTATATATAGTTTTTTGATACTTTTGGTAGTTTTTAATAGTTTATTTATAATAAACATTATGACGACTCTTGATTTCATTTCCAAGGGGTTCTAGTGACCCTTGGGATCCATAAAATTTGTATAAAATCCAATTTTGAATAGAATGGGTCACTTTTTGGCTTGCAATTATGTTGTTAATCTTCGTCATTTTTACATTAAACTTAACAATATCGCATGTATCACACTAGTTATTATAATCTAATATGATAGTTCAGATCAGTGGTATCAAAGGGGGAATGCTCCTTTATGCCAATTTAAACAAGGTCCTCCTACCAAATATTAGGATTGGATACACAAGATTTGTCAAAATATCCACGTTTGAGACGCACACGATCGAAGATGTCAGACGATGCTATGAAGCAGTTGGTGGAAGAGGCTTTAAATAAGAAATGAGAGGAGATGACGAGTCAATTTTCACGCCTTCTACATAATAAACAACCCTCTAGATCAGGAACGTCATTTCATGGAAATACCCATTTCAAAGTGAAGGTAAATTTTGACATCCTAAATTTTGAAGGAAAAGTCGATGCTGAAAATGTTGATAACTGGTTATCAAAATTGGATAGATACTTATCTGTAAATAATTTCTGAGATGCAGAAAAAAAAACATTTTCTCTCCTCAAAGTTGAAACCCATATGAAATTACCATGGGAAACTAAATTAGAAAATAAAGAATGATAATTATCTGGTGAAGATAGCTTGGGAATATCTCTTGATAAGAAGCCCACGAGGGGAGAATTTGTGGAATACATAAAAGAAGCATACTTTCATAAGGATGTATATGAACAAAAATACATAGACTAACAACTACTTCAATAGAAGAGGGATCTGTCTGTGCAAGATTACACTAATACATTCCATTCACTTTCAACAAAACTTGGTATTGGGTATTGAGAGAAGCATCAAATTTCAAATATTGTGGTGGAATTCACAGGTATATTCAAATAGAGATGGAATTTTTGAATATTGAGACATTGACAACTGCCTATAAATATGCTACAAAGACTGAAGAGAAATTCAAGCAGAAAGGGAAGAGTGACTACTTTGTAAATAATAATCCAAGGGTTGAAGGTGGCCATAAATATGCAATGAAATAGGTGACCAAGGAACCTCACTCAAATTCACCTAAGAACACATGGTGTGCTGCTAAAAAGACACAAACATATATAGGCATGTGGTGTGAGATTCATAAGTCCCCAACCCATAATACAAAGTATTTTTGAAGTATTAAAAATCTGATGAAAAAAATACGAGGAGAGGAATCTGAACCTGAATCATCACCAATAGAGACTTATGAGAAAAATGAGAATGATTCCCTCATAGAAGAAAACCCATATGCCATAGTTGCAACTGCTAAAGTATTGCCTTGTGAAGATGAAGAGAGAATTTTTCATTTATAGATGTCGATTGATGGAAAGACTCTACATTTTATTATTGACAGTGAGAGCCAAAAGAATTTGATCTCTAGGGAGAGTCAACAGATTAAATTTGAAAGTGACAAGATACCCACAACCATACTCTATGGGATGGGTAAATGAGGGACAAGATATTCAAATAAATCAGCAGTTTTGTATGTCATATTCAATCAAGCCTTTCAAGGATGAAGTTATATGTGATATAGCATTGTTGGATGTATGTGATGTATTGTTGGGGCAGCCATACATGTATCAGAGGCATGGAGTGTATGAATCCAGGCTATGTAGTATTACAATCAAGCTTGGTGGGAAGAGGTGTTGAATACCAGAGGCATGTCTAACACAAAATTCTTCTTTAATTAGTGCTAAACAATGTAAATGCTTTATTGCTCTTACTGGATCTTTTGTTATGCTCATGATTTTCCCTGAACAAACAAACTCATTTGTCCTTAATATATATGCTAAGGTAACCACAACAACAAATCAACAAATTCATATGGATAAAATTTTGAAGGAATATCATGGTGTTTTTAAACCACCAATGGGAGTTCCAACACACTGTCAAGGCAAGCACTCTATTGATTTAATCCCATACATGCCACTACCACATGAGCCAATATATAGAAGGTCAGTTTTGGAAAATGATTAAATCAAGAGACAAATTCAAGAGTGTATTTAGAAAAGACACATTCATCCATGTGCTTCACCCCGTGGCAGTCCAATTGTCCTTGCTAAAAAGGAAGATGCAACATGGAGACTTTGTATTGATTATAGGACATTGAACAAAATCACTATAAAAAATAGATATCCAATCCCTTAAATTGATGATTTATCGGACCAACTTAGGGGGGCTAAGTTCCTTACAAAAATTGACTTGAAGTTTGGATATCACCAAGTACTAATTGATCCAGTAGATGTGTGGAAGAGTACATTTAAATCTAAAGAAGGCTTGTTTGAATGCTTGATTATGTCTTTTGGCCTAAAAAATTCCCCAACCACATTTATGAGGTTGATGATTAATGTGATTAGACCATTCATTAATTATTTTGTGGTTTCTTATTTGGATGACACACTAAACTTTAGCAAGACTTGGTCTGAGCATTTGCATCATGTTGAATAATTTCTTTCAAGTCTGCATCAACACAAACTTTATGCCAACATTGAGAAGTTCTCTTTTGGTATGTAGAGTATTCAATACTTAGTGTATATCATTGATACTGAGGGTGTTCATGTTGACCCAAAAAAGATTCAAATAATCAGAGATTGGTCATCTACTAATACTTTCACAAAGCTTTGCATCTTCTTGGGCTTAGCCAACTTCTATCACATATTTTTGTTTGGTTTCTCACATATATCATAGCCTCTTAATCAATCACTAAGGGGTGGAGCACAAGAAAAATTTTAGTGGATAGAGGCAAAACAATGATCATTTGGGGAATTAAATAAAATATTATGTTCAGCACCAGTACTGGTCCTCCCAGATCTACAACAATAATTCTAGATAGAAAAAAATGCATTTGATTACGCTCTGGTGTGGTACTCATGCAACATGGGCATCATGTTTCCTATCACAGTGAAAAGAATTTATGATACAGTACACAGGTACCCCACCTATGACAAGGAGATGTATGCTATTGTTAAGGCCTGCAAACAAGGGAAACATTATATACTAGGAAAGTAAATTGTTATACATACAGACCATAAACCTCTTCAGCTCTTAGAAACACAAGGGAGGTTGTAGAATGATAGACATCAAAGGTGGTTAGCTTATAGACAATAATTTCACCTCAACATTCATCATAAAAAAGGAAGCACTAACAAAGTGGAAGATTGTTTGAGTAGGCCTCCAATTGAAAGTTTGAGAATGGTGTTGGATTCATGTGGTAATCAATCATCCACTTGGGAACAAATATGTGGTACTGACCCTTATTTTGCTAGCATATATACTAATTTTGTAGAAGGAAAGTTTGTATTTGATTTCACTTGCAAGATGAGTTGATTTTCCATGTTGGTCATATATGTGTACCCACCGAGGAACAAAATAAAATGATATGATAAGCTCACTAAATTTGTTTTGCAAGACATTTTGGTATTGGTAAGACTACCGCTTTCCTTCAAAAGTATTTCTATTGGCCAAAAATGAAGCAGGATATCATTTCATATATACAAGCTTGTGCAACCTGCCCAATTGAAAAGCCAACAAACTATAATTTGGATCTATATTTTACCGTTACCTATTTCTGGTAATCCATAGAAGTCTATTTCAATGGATTTTATGTCTAGGATTCCAACTATCAGGCGGGGGAAAGATTGTGTATATGTTGTGGTAGATAGGTTTTCTAAAATGGCTATCATGGTGGCATGTAAAATGATGATTTATGCAGAAGAGACTGTCAAGTTACTTTTGAACATGTTTGGGTTCATTTTTTTTTCCAAAAAGGATTATTTTTTATAGGGATAGCAAGTTCATCAACAAATTTTGGTATGCACTATGGGCTAAAATAGACACAAAGTTGACAAAGTCCACAACATTCCATCCCCAAACAGATGGGTAGACAGAAGAGGTGAATCAAATGATCATTCATATCTTACAGATGTATCATTCAAAACATCCTCACAAATGGGATGAAAGCTTACCCTACATGCAACACAACTACAACCGTGCACTCCATAGTAGTACAGGGCATAGTCCATTTGAGGTTTGTCTTGGGAATCAACCATTGGCACCTATGGATGTAACACTACCGGTTGTGAAATTTTATAGTCTATTGAATATTTCCAAGGAGGTAGATAAAGAATAAAAATTCATTGATAATATTAGACACCTACAACTGAAAGTTCATGAGATTTTGGAGCAAAGTAATCATAAGTATAAGGAAAGGCATGATAAACATAGAACTCCTTATCATTTTTAGATTGGTGACAAGGTATGGTTACATCTTCAGAAAGAGAACCTTCACAGACAAAACAAGAAGCTTCATCCTCTTCATTATGGCTCGTATACTCTTGTGAAACAAGTAGGTGAGAATTATTTTGAACTTAATTTGCCATCCTTTTTGGGACTACATCCAATTTTCATTGTGGAATTTTTGAGACACTATTTTCCTCCTTTGTTGGACATTTCCCAAGCTATTGAATACACTCAAGCTGCAGAGTTAAATCCATCTACTAATATTCCAATCCGGAGTGACCATGTTATTGAAGTCATTTTAAAGACTTTGAGAAATAAGAACATTCCTCTTTATCGGTTGGTTTGAGCTAGTCAACATTCTCATAAAGGCAACTGGTTAACTAAGGAAAAAATTGAAGAAAATTTTCTTCATCTATTGTAGAAGATTAATGCAATGGGGCTGAGTTCCTCTCAAGGGGGGAGGAATGATCAAAGCATCATCCAGGATGGAATAGGGAAAATATTGAACTCCAATTT
The DNA here is from genome assembly GCA_018584345.1 of Thuja plicata. Lineage (NCBI taxonomy): Eukaryota > Viridiplantae > Streptophyta > Pinopsida > Cupressales > Cupressaceae > Thuja > Thuja plicata. The sequence continues at coordinate 1,037,204 of MU227190.1, read as the reverse complement.
TTTGGTATTTTTTGTCTTAGTAACTGTAATTTTGAAGGTCTTCAAGGTATTTTGGCACCTCGATGCCTCAGAGAGAGGAATCACCTTGGTGTGGCCTCCCATATTTGGTTCAATATTTATTGAACACCTTTCCAACAGACTAAACGGTTCGGGGAGATAGGACTAGAAAGTTATGCCTTCTCCTAGTGGGCCTATTTTTATATATAGTTTTTTGATATTTTTGGTAGTTTTTAATAGTTTATTTGTAATAAACATTATGAAGAATCTTCATTTTGTTTCCAAGGGGTTCTAGTGACCCTTGGGATCCATCATATTTTTATAACCTCCAATTTTGAATAGAATGAGTCACTTTTTGGCTTGCAATTATGTTGTTAATCTTCATGGTTTTTACATTGAACTTAGCAATACCATAGGTATCACACCAGGTATTGTAATCTGATTTCATAATTTAGATCTGGGATTTCCTTGGCCAAGCCCCTGTATATGAATTAACCTTGAAATGAAATAGGAACATAAATGTAAACAAGATAAATGTTAGATTTACCTTGATGGAAAACCCTGATGAATGGATGTAGAAATTAGTCAACTCCACAAGGATTCATATATGCTTGGAATGTGTTGTAGAATCAAGGATGCCTTCACAAATGCAATGGATCTACACTTTCCAATCCTAGATCTTCAATATATGTATAATTTAAATCATGAATGGAGAGGAGGAATGGATCTTCTTTCTTTCTTGAGAATTTCTCCACTGGGGCACCATGAGAGAGAAACTTGCATCAAGGAGAGAAGATTTCCTTTTCTTGGATGGAAGAAGACTTAGAGACTTGAAGAACTTCAATGGAATGATTTCCATCAAATATTGAATCCACTACTTCAATTACACAACTTGAACGCTTGATTGCTTTCACTTGAAATATATTTTTCTTGCATAAAGAATTGGTTTGCATAACAATAGTGGATAATAATGGATGTAAAAATGAGAGGATAAGACCCCCTTTTATACTCATTTTGGGACTCATAAATTCCATGCCAACAACACTAATACTGGGAAATAAAACATCCTCACATTGGGCCCAGAGCTCACTTAAAACTAACCCCCAAGGACAAGGATGACTTGGGTGATTGTTTTCTAGGAAGAGTACAACTTAGGGAAGCCTAGTCCCGAAAGGGTTAATTTCAAAGTGAATCTAGGGCTTAGGTAACATGCAAAGTCTCAAGTAAGGAACATGAAAGATGTAGGAAACCAAGAATAAAGACCTCCAGATCTAGGAATCACTAAAATGGGGTCTAGTAGGTCCTAAAAGACATCCAATTAAGGGGTGTTAAATTTTTAGGATGGTATATTTATCCCCCAGTTTAGTGGGAGTATGAGACAATCTCATGCTCATGGTAAATTAGATCAAATGTATAAGATGATATCATTAAGGTTAAGGAGATAAAGAAACATCAAGCCCCAAAGTGACTTAAGCCCTCATAAAAAAAATGAAACCAAAATAAGAGAGGCATCATGAGAGAGAGAGAGAGAGAGAGAGAGAGAGAGAGAGAGAGAGAGAGAGAGAGAGAGAGAGAGACCAATAAGAGTCTATTTATCATTGTGAACCACCCAAGAAAAGAACTGCAAAAGGTAGAATTAAATAGTCTACCAAGTTGTATTACGCTAGTTGAATCCATCGGCAAGGATCAGTCCTTAAAGGAAAGTTCTTCCAATAATGGATCCAGAAACATACTGATCAATCCTAAGGGAAGGTAAGCTTCCTTAGGGATCAAACAAGGGTGGTCATTTAGAGGACCAAATTTGTGCAGTCAAAGGACCAAGTGTGTGCAACAGGATCAGTCTAAGGACCCACTAAAAAATAACATCAAATCAGTGTGTGTGTGTTTGTGTGTGTGCAAAAAGGTGAAGCAGAGTGTATCCCCCCACGTTAAATCCATTACGAATTCCTTAATAGGATAAATTTCTTTGATAGAGAGTACATGCATCCAAGAGAAATGTTTCCACTATGAGATGCCCCCCAAAAAAGGCAAATCAAAGGAAATGAGCATATAACAAAGTCAACGAAAGGAATCTACCAACTCTAGGGTCATTAGGTCATATGATAACCCATGTATATCAAAATTATGTCAAAATTAACTATCATCTTCCCCCAAAAGAAGTAGAACTACAAAAAAATGAAAGAAAAGTACATAAGAGTTACTAAAGAGAGTCTTTTTGGGATGGCATCGTAGAGACCAAAAAGTATAGGTATCTACCATTTTGTATCATCCCAAGCAGACAACACAAAGGCACATGTACAAACAATGGAAGAGGCATAACATAACATGTAACAACATATAAAAGAAAAGAGATACAAATAGAAGAATGTGTATGACATGACGATTCCTTTACCACCTTGTGCCAAGAGAGGAACAGTGGTAGTTTAAAGAAATCTAAACAAAACATGAAAAAAACAACACAACATAGGGGAAGCACATCATGACAAAGATGAAAAAGAAAGAAAGAGAATCCAACATGCAAGAGGAGATAATAAAGCGTATCTCCCCCCATCTCGGTCTATAGTGATTGGGGATGGTGGGAAACTCACAAGAGGAGAAACATAAATAATAACAGATCGAACAATATCTCATTCCAAACATGTCATCAAAATCACTAGCATGGATATCATTTGAAGTATCAAGAACATCATCATCAAGAGTATCTTCCTCATCTAGATTAATTGTAATAGAATCTAATATATGAATAGAATTATCATATTTGTTCTTTTTAGTTATGTTTAAATTCACTTCTTCCATGGGATCATGCATGGGTTGATGAAAGGGAAGAAAAACACGAGGAGGTGTATGAGGTGAAGCAATGTTTTGAGAAAAATGTTGATAGGCTCTAGAAATATGTTTGAGGCAATGATCACAAGAATGAAGGTTACATTTGGTCTTGCTAGAAATTTGAGGTGAGATAGGACCAATAAATGTCGGGTCCTTTTCTTCTTTATGATGAATAAATGAAGGAACTAGACTAGGTTGAGAGATGGGTTGGGAAGTATGTATATAAGAAATAGGAAGATGATGCAGGGGCATCTTGGGTCATTGGCAATCCTTCTCAACCAAAAATATGTTTGTTTTTTTCTTTAGTTTGTTTGGAGACTGCTCAGGAAGTACTATGTTTCTTGGGTCTGTCACTTAGTTATGCTTGTTCCGAGTTAGTCTATGTTGCTTGGGTTTTTGTCGCTCAGGCATGCTTGTTTCCGAGTTCTTTTCTATCACTCAGGTTTGTCTTCTGTTTCTCAAGTATGCTTGGCCTGATTCATGTGTCTATTGCTTGGGTTGTTCTTTTCCTGAGTCACTTTGTTGCTCGGTCATCCTTTGCCCGAGTTGTTTATTTTGGAGTTGGATCTGGTGGCTGACTTCTTCAGTTAATTTTCATAGATTAATTTATTTGGAGTCTCTCATTGGGATTTGTGTAGACCTAAATCTGGGTCTCACCTATGGATTTGAACACCGACCTCTTTGGTGGACTCTTGTATATATTTATTTCTATGTTCTTATTTTTAGGCAGAAGTGCTAAAGGACAGGAATTTGATATCAGATTGTAATAGAAGATTATCTGTTGAGATATTGTAAGTCAGGTTTGTGACCTCGCATGTATGACAATCAATTTTTAATTCAGTGAATGTATATGGCCCAAACCTAGAAGGCCTTGCAGCCTGGCATGTAATGAGTTTGATCAATTAATGAAAAGGATCTCTGTTGTTTCTTCTCTCACTCTATTTTTCTTTCTTCTGCATTGTCTCTGCAAGATGGTTTGGTAGTTGGGAGAGCCTTTTGGCCCCTCTGGCCATCCATCCTTATGTCAGGTGGTATCAGAGCATCGGTGAGATTTAAGTTCCTTCTTGTAAACCCTAACCCTAGTTGGTGATATTGTTGTAGGGTACAAGATTTCAATCTGACCTACAATTGCAGAGGGATTCAAGATGGTTCATGGGAGAGGAAATGCAGATCTAGATCTAGCTGATATGCTTAGACAGATGGCTGCTAGATTGGAAGTTGGTGAGATAGCCCAACACAGAGGAAGACATCTTGAAGATGTTAGTGATAATGAATTGAAAGACGTTCAAGGTGAAGTTGAACCTACACATGTGATGGATCATGAAGAAGAAAGATTCCTAAGAGAATTGACAAGTTTGAATTCCACACCTCAATTTAATCCTCCTAAGTATAGTGTAAAATTGGATTTTGATGAATTGATTGACCGCATAACTAAGACAGAAAAGTATTTTGAATATGAGAATGTATCAGAGCACAAGAAGGTAAAGATTGCAATTACAAAGATGAAAGGTCATGCATCCTTGTGTTGGGAACATCTGCAATTGGATCGAAAGAGGAAAGGTAAAGACAAAATCAAGGTATGGGATAAGATGGTAAACAAATTGAAAGGAAAGTTTCTACCTTGTGATCATCAAATTAACCTGATTAGGAGAATGCAAAGTTTGAATTAGAAATATAGATTAGTAAAATACTACACTGAAGAATTCTATAGGTTGGACATCAAAAATGGACATGTTGAAGATGAAGTGGAAAGAGTAGCAAGATACTTGAATGGATTGAGAAGTTCCATAAAAGATGAGATCAGTTTGGTCAAGATGGAAAGCATTGAAGAGGCATATCAATTTTCCCTAAAAGCTAAGGAAAAGCTAAACAGAAGATATGAGAAAAGACAAAGAGGGAGAGGTGGAAGATTCCCTAGAGGAAGAGGTAGATCTCATGGTGAGAACAGTAGATCTGAACTAGACAAGTTGAATTCAGACACATCTCAAGACAAAGGAAATATTGAATGGAAAGGTGGAAGTTCATACTAAGGAAGAGGCAATTACTCCCAAGGTGGTCATAGCAGAAGAGGATTCCAAGTAACTTGTTACAATTTTTGTGAGGAATGACATAAATCCTTTGAGTGCACACATGCAAGAAAGAATATTGGTAGTAGCAGAAATTATTTCATGCAAGAGGAGTCACCAAATGAAGCTGAGAAAGAAGGAAATCTCATGATCCAAAGGATACTATGGAGTGAGAAGAATAAGCAAGATACTGGCAGAAAAAGTTTGTTGAAGACCAGATGTAGATTTGTAGACAAGGTTTGGAAGGTGATTGTTGATAGTGGAAGCTTGAAGAATCTGTAATCTGAGGAAATGGTTACAAATTTTTAGTTGGAGAGAATGAAGCATCCAAAGCCCTATCAGATCTCATGGATCAAGGATGAACACACATTAATGGTGAGTGAACAATGTTTTGTGAATCTAAAAATTGGAAAGTATTATGATAAGGTGTTGTGTGATATTATGCCTATGGATTGTTGTCATATCTTGTTGGGTAGACCTTGGCAATATGATAGACATGCTATACATGATGAAATATTGAATAGATATTCCATTTGAGTTGATGGTAAGAAGCAAGTTTTGTTACCTTTGGTTGAAGAATCTGTTGGTGAGATTTGTACATCTATAAAAGTTTTTCTAGTGGAAGGTAGACATTTTGGTAAGGATTTGAAAAGAAGTGATATATGTTATGCTTTGATTCCTAAAAAATTGAGTAAGCATATAGAAGATGACACTCCTATAGAAGTTGAAAATTTACTCACTGAGTACAAGGAGATAATTTAAGATAATCTACCTAATGGTTTGCCACCAATGAGAGATATCAGTCACTGTATGGATCTAATTCCTAGAGCTATTTTACAAAAAAAGCACCACATAGGTTAACACCGACCAAGAATGAAGAGCTTAACTGACAAGTTCATGAATTGTTGAACAAAGGTTTGATCCAAGAAAGTTTGAGTCCATGTGCAACACCTACTATGTTGGCACCTAAGAAGAATGGAGAATGGCGAATGTGCACTGATTCAAGAGCAATCAATAGGATCATAGTGAAGTATAGGTTTCCTATACCAAGAATGGATGACATAATGCATTGTTTGAGTGGAGCAAGATATTTTGCCAAAATTGATTTGAAGAGTGGGTATCATCATATCAGAATAAGATAAGGTGATGAATGGAAGACTGCTTTCAAGACAAAGGAAGGTGTGTATGAATGGTTGGTTATGCCTTTTGGTTTAGCTAATGCACCGAGTACATTTATGAGGTTAATGAATGAAGTTTTGAAGAAATTCTTGAATAAGTGTGTGATTGTATACTTGGATGATATTCTAATATTTAGTAAGACTAGAGAAGAGCATTTAATGCATATAAGGAAATTGTTGCAGAGCTTGAAAGAGGTAAAGTTGTTGATAAATCTGAAAAACTGTTCCTTCATGAAAGAAGAGCTTGTGTATTTGGGTTTTGTGATTTTAGCTGATGGTTTGAAGATGGATCTTGAAAAGGTTGAAGCTATGCTTAGTTGGCCTAGACCTGAGAATGTCAGTGAGGTAATATCATTTCATGGATTGGCAAGTTTTTACAGAAATTTTACCGCAAATATAAGTTATATTTGTAATGCTATGACTGAGACAATGAGAGGAGGCAAAAGATAATTCAAATGGACACATGGAGCTTATAAGAGTTTTGAGACTTTGAAGTTGAAGGTTTTTGAATTACCTATGTTAGCATTACCTGATTTAAATAAGGTATTTCAAGTTGAATGTGATGCAAGTGGAAGTGCAATTGGAGCTGTGTTGAATCAAGAAGGTAAACCTGTTGCTTTCTTTTGTGAAATTTGAATGATGCTAAAAGGAAATATTTTATCTATGATCAAGATTTCTATGCTATTGTTCAAGCTATGAAGAAATAGAGAAATTATTTGATACCAAATGAATTTGTGTTCTATACTGATCATAAGGATTTACAATATTTGGGTAGTCAAAATAAGTTGAATTAGAGACATATGAAATGGATAGAGTATTTGAAGAGTTTCACATTTGTGATTAAACATAAGAGTGGAGTTTCTAACTAAGTTGCTGATGCATTGAGTACAAAAAGATCTTTATTGACTGAAATTAGAATTGAAGTTCTTGGTTTTGATGACATGAAGAGTTTGTATAAAAGTGATCCTGATTTTTCTAAGCATTGGAGAGTGTGCAAAGCACCTAATTCAAATCAATCAAGTAAGTATGAAGATTATTTCATTTAGAAAGATATGTTGTTCAAAGGTATTTAGTTGTGTATACTGAGAGGTTCAATGAGAACTAATTTGATTAAGGAGAAACATAGTAGTGGATTGGCTAGACATTCGGGTATTGATATAACATTGAGTTTTCTTAAGGAAAGGTATTTTTGGCCTCAGTAGTATAAGGATGTTCAAAAATTTGTGAAAAGTTGTGGAGTTTTTCAAGTGGAAAAAGGAGTGAGACAGAATACTGGTTTGTATACACCAATTACTGTTCCTGAGAAACCTTGGAGTGATATCAGCATGGATTTTGTTCTTGGCTTACCTAGGACAACAAGAGGTAATGATTCCATATTTGTTGTTGTGGATATATTTTCTAAGATGAAACATTTCATACCATCTAAGAAAACATCAGATGTAGTACATATAGAATATATTTTCTTTAAGGAGATTGTCAGATTGCATGGATTACCGAGGAGTATCATCTCTAACCGAGACAGTAAGTTTGCAAGCTATTTTCAGAGAACACTCTGGAAGAAGTTGGATACTGAGTTGAAGTTTAGTTCTACATTTCATCCACAGACTGATGGACAAATAGAGGTTGTAAACCAAATTTTGGGTAACTTGTTGAGATGCCTAGTTGGAGAAAAACCAAGTAATTGGGATTTGATGTTGGCACAAGCAGAGTTTTCATACAATAGTTCAGTGAATAGAAGTACTGAAAAGACACCTTTTGAAATTGTTCATGACACACAACCAAGAGGTATATCATACTTGAGAGATGTTGTTGGAGAAGAGAAACGAAGTGCTAGAGCAGAGGAATTTTTTGATTTCATAAAGACATTGCGTGAAGATGTAAAACAGAAGCTGGAGAAAAATAATCAAAAGTATAAAGACAGTGCAGACAAATCAAGAAGGCATACAAATTTTGACTTTGGTGATGCAGTAATGGTTCATTTAAAGAAAGGAAGATTTCCTATTGGAACATATGGTAAATTAAAGATGAATAAATTTGGTCCTTGTAGAATACTAAGAATATTTGACAGTAGAAATTATTATGAAGTTGAATTACCTAATGACATGGATATATCACCTATATTCAATAATTTCAGACTTGTATGAATATCATGAACCTGATGAAGAAAAGACAATACCAAGTGATTATCCTAAGAAGTAGATAGAGGAAAATGAATAGATTTTGAAACAGAGAATTGGTAGAAGTACAAGAGGAAAGGAAGACATGGAGTATCTGGTAAAATGGAAGAACATATTGATTAAGGACTCATCTTGGATTTCTCAATCTAAGTTGGATTCATTTCAGGTAGGACCTGATACATGATTTGGGGAATCATTTCTTGTAACCCTAGGTGTCTGATGCAGGAGCATCTTGGGTCATTAGCAATCCTACTCAACCAAAAAGATGTTTGTTTTGTTCTTTATTTTGTTTGGAGGCTGCTCGGGAAGTACTTTGTTGTTTGGGTCTATCACTCGGTTATGCTTGTTTCTGAGTTCTTTTCTATTGCTTAGGTTTGTCTTTAGTTTCTCAGGTATGCTTGGCTTGAGTCATGTTTCTATTTCTTTGGTTGTTCTTTTCCCGAGTTACTCTGTTGCTCGGTCATCCTTTGCTCGAGTTGTTTATTTTGGAGTTGGATCTGGTGGCCGACTTCTTTAGTTAATTTTTGTGGCTTAATTAATTTGGGGTCTCTCATTGGGATCTGTGTGGACCTAAATATAGGTCTCACCTATGGATTTGAGTGCCAACCTCTTTGGTGGACTCTTGTATATAATTATTTCTGTGTTCTTAGTTTTAGGCAGCAGTGCTAGAGGATAGGATTTCAATGTCAGGTTTTAATAGAAGATTATCTATTGAGATATTGTAAGGCGGGTCTGTGACCTCGCATGTATGAAGATCAATTTTTAATTCACTAAATGTATATGGCCCAAAATGGGAAGGCCTTACAGCCCAACATGTAATCAGCTTGATAAATTAATGAAAAGGATCTCTTTTGTTTCTTCTCTCACTGTGTTGTTGTTGCTTCCACATTGTCTCTGCAAGCTAGTATGGTAGTTGGGAGAGCCTTTTGGCCCATCCTTCCATCCCTCCTTGTATTAGAAGAGGTGGTATAGGTGGTGTAGGAAGAATTTCATATACAGGGAAAAGAGGTGGAACATCCTTAGGTTTTCTAAGTTCAAAAATATTTTGAACCTTGTAGGCTTCATATGATCTAAAGAGATGGTCAGGATGAGTTTGACCTAAATAAGTTTCATGCTTTTCAATGATAACTCTATGATCAAAGGTTTACAACTTGACCTTGATCTCCTAGTTTGCATGTTTTTCAATCAGTTAGACTGATTAAAACAATTATAATTACTTTACTTGACCCTCAAGAAATGGTTTTAAAGATATGCTTTAAAGATAAATATAAAACTTAAGTGTTTTATCTGACGTGTAATTCAGATGCACATTTCTCAGAATAAAGTTGTCTCTCGGTAGACTGGTGCTCAGTTGCTCTTTAGTCTGCCTTTCAGTGTGCTTTGTAAACTTGTCTGTCGGGTTCCTTTGTTTTCTACTCTATCGGTTTACATTGTTGACTTCTCTGTCGGGTTACATTGTAAACTTTTGTCGGGTTCCTCTTGTGAATTATGTTTTCGGTTTACACTGTGATTTTTATATTGGGTTCCTCTGTTAACTACTGTGTCGGGTTGTACTAAAAACTTGTCTTTCAGGGATCATGTACTGAAGGTTCAGAAATTGTTTCCTTTGCATACTAATTGTAAAATATGATCATCAAAAAATAGACAAAAAAGGAGCCAAACCTTTGGATGCTTCTGCCACTTGTTCATCAACAATATTGGATGATTTGTTGACTTTGATTTAGTTGTTTGATTTATGAAACTTTTTGAAATTGGATGTGGCATCACTCTTATAAAAAATAATAGGAGCCATTCGAGTGGTTCTCTCAAACTTACTCACTTGTAATTGATAATGATGAAGCACTACACAATTGTGAAAATGAACATAACTCAGAAAGAAGTATTTTATTTCTTGTATTATTTTGTAAATTAGCAATAAAAATACATTGCACATCAATATTAGGCAAATGACAAGAAATATGAGTATGCAAATGCTTAAATATACTAATGAAATCACTAAATTTTTCTTTAACACCTATTTTACAATGCATTAAATCAGTTAGAGAGATTTTTGGGACCAATGTTGTTTTGAAATTGTTCAATGAAAGCATTAGCAATTTTTTGGAAAGAATCAATTGAATAAGGAGGAAAGGAACAATACCAATGCAAGGCTTTGTCTCAAAATGTTATATTAAACATCTTTGTCATGAACCTATGGTCATGAGAGAAATCACTACACAAGGTTTGGAATGCTTTAACACAATCCATGGGATCACCCTTACCGTTATAAGTCTCAAGATGAGGAATCACAATATATTGCAGGATAACAACACAGATAATATCCAAAGACAAGAGACTATTAATATCACATGTAGCTATGTTGAACTTGGATTGATTCATGGAAGCTATTTGTTATTTCAAAGAAGACACCGCTTGAGCCAAGATATTAATGGTAGAATTGGTAGAAAGGATGGTAGGAGGAGAAACATGAGAAATGTTAGGAGCATTGTTAGAATTTTAAGGAATGATTGAGTATGAAAAGGCGGAACACTATGGTAAGTGGGTATGGATGATGGAAATGAAACACATGGCACACTTGAAGGAATAGAAGGAGCAATAGGATTAGGAAGACTTACATGTGTAGTATTGGAAGTCTGAATTGAACTTGTTATGATTGGTGGAGCATAAGTAGACACACTAGGAATGGAAGTAGAGATAGACAAAGAGGTCTCAACACTTGTAGTAGGTGGATTATAGCCTAATTATTGATTATAATCCTTAATAAGTTTAATATTGTTATCAATCAGATGTGAAATGTTATGCAAGAGGTCAACACCATGGTCATTATTATGAATAAGTTTCCTTAATCCTTCTACAATGATAAGAACTTCGGGATTAGATTTGTCTTGACTTAAACATTGTTCAAACTTTTCAAAGTATTTAGAAAAAATTTCGGCTCTAATAGGAGGAACTCTTAAGGAATCATCTTCATCATGAGAAGAATGAGAAGATTTATTCTCCATGATAGGATTGGTGTCATTAAGATGCATATTAGTCTCATCAAGTTTCCTAGCAAAGGAGGTCTTGGGATCAAAGGAACCCATAATTCTATGGCTTATTCTAACTAGAATAATATAGGTTAGATTCAAAGTAATAAAGCTCATGCACAAGGGAATGAAAGGAAAGCTAATTCAATTCAATTTTTTAAAAAATGCAATTTAACTATCAAATTTAAGCATGCAACTATGATGTAATGTAAATTTTGATTAACAAAATGCATACAAAGAAAGATATAATATAACTATCACGCACATAAAAGGAATTTAAATGCAAATAAGGGGAATCTAATGCCAAAATTATAATGGAATGAACTAAGTCAGGCTCACCAAAATGTAACATAAGAAATGGTGAACCACAAGGGTAGGCTAGGAAGATGGCTCACCAAATAAAATGGTGGACATGAGGGATATCCTATGTTACATTCAGAATACCCCAAAATCTCAGCCACAAATCCAAATTCAGACTAGCACAACCCAAGAGGATAAAGGGATGCTAATACGGATTGAATTCCTTTATTGTTAAGATGTATGTGATATGTAAATTGATATGCAAGGCAATGAAAGGAATACAATCTATGATAAATGAAATGAATATTAACAAGATATGATATCACGTCTGATGTATGAAAGTAAATATTAGATGAAAATAAGAAGAATGAACTCACTTGAAAACTAGGAGAGGAGGAACAAACTTCAAATTTGGAAATGACTATCGCAAAAATATCAGAATTAGGAATTGTTCTAGATCTAGAACTCTGAGACCTATAATTCCAAATTGTGAAATTTATAAATCCAAAGGAAAATGCTAACTCAATTTGACCTATTCCCAAAAATTTGGCCTTATCCTACAGACTCAAAAAATGGTGAAATGTGTAGCAAATCAGTCATTGGTTTTGCAACTCTAAAATTCTGGATCTGAGACTCTACCACCTATTCCTACACATAGAAAAGAGGGGGAAAATTTTGTGGGAAGAGGATTTCCTTGGTCAATCCCCTATATATGAATTAACCTTTGACTGAAATAGGAAAGTAAATGTAAATAAGATAAATGTCATATTTACCTTGCATGGAAAACCCTCATGGATGGATGCAGAAATTAGTTAACTCCACAAGAATTCTTGTATGCATGTAATGTGTTGTAGAATCAATGATGTCTTAACAAATACAATGGATCTACACTTTCCAATCATATATCTTCAATGGATCATGGATGGAGAGGAGGAATGGATCTTCTTGTTTGTTCTAGAATTCCTCCTCTACGCCACCATGGGAAAGAAACTTGCATCAAGGAGAGAATATTCCCTTTTCTTGGATGGGAGAAGTCTTGGAGAGTTGAAGATCTTCAATGGGATTCTCGCCTTCAAATCTTGAATCCATCACTTCAAATGCACAACTTGAATTCTTGATTGCTTACAGTTGAAAGATATTTTTCTTGCATAAAGAATTGGTTTGCATAATAATAGTGGATAATAATGGATTTAAAAGTGAGAGGAGAAGACCCCCTTTTATAATCATTTTGGGACTCAAAAATACTAGGTCGACCAGAATGGATTGGGAAATAAAACACCCCAGCATTGGTCTCGAAGCCCACTTAAAACCAACCCCCAAGGACAAGGCCGACATTGGTTGGCCTAGTCTTGGAAGGGTTAACTTCAAAGTGAATCTGAGGCTTGGGTAGTGTACAAAGTCTCAGGGAAAGAACATGAAAGATGCGGTAAATCAAGCATAAAGACCTTTAGATCTAGGAATCACTAAAATGGGGTCTGTAGGTCCTAAAAGACATCCAATTAATGGGTGCTAACTTTTTAGGATGGTACACTAGTAAAAAAAATTAAACTATAATATGTTAATGTTCTCCAAAAATACAAAAAAAAAAAACTTCTTGGCTTAGGAATTTACATGTCTTCTAAGATTTTTAACCTCTTTTTTTTTTTTAACTCTAGTTAATAGGCTTGGATAACAAGACTAAGGCTTAGGAATTCACATGTCTTCTTGGCTTAGGAATTTACCAAACCTATAAGCACAATCGGGTTATTTGAATTTAAAGTAAGTCGATCGTGTAAGTGGTGTTTTGTTATTTTTTTGGGTGGGTGACCACTTTTTTGCACACCATATTGGTGCACTTACCCTTTTATGTATTGTAAAAATATGCTAACATTAATCATGGATGTTGTAAATTTATTGGGCACCACACCAAGGAACAAAGATTTGTTAGATGAAAATTTTAGAAAAATATTTTTTTACATTAATTATCTAGTCCAAGTTTACATTTGTGGATATAATATTCTCTTATTTATTCCTCTATTTACCTATTCACCCATGCATTTGTGGCATATAATAACCAGAGGAATTGTTTAAGAACACTATTGAAAATCAAGAGATTCACTCTTAGTTACATTAATTATCTAGTCCAAGTTTACAATTGTGGATATAGTATTCTCTTATTTATTCCTCTATTTACCTATTCACCCATGGATTTGTGGCATATAATAACTAGAGGAATTGATTAAGAACACTACTGAAAATCAAGAGATTCACTTTTAGTGAAGTCTCCAAGCACGTTGGCTCAACAATTATGAATATACCAAATAATCAAGCAATATGATTCTAGAATGTTGATATAACAATCGTGTTATCTTTTTATAGCAGATCTACTAAATGTAGTCTCTATTAATACTAGATAAAATTAAGATTTAGATTAGTTAAATGTACCATTAAAATGTGCAAATTAAAATAATATATACTTTAATCAAATGATAACTACTAGAAAATGAAATTTAAAAATAAAAATGAAATATGTGTGTGTGTATATATATATATATA
>MU227190.1:999183-1018908 GCA_018584345.1 Thuja plicata | reverse complement strand
AAGCTTTTCCAAAACCACCACACCCTCTTTGTGCACCAAACGATATGATTTACATCAGTGCTTCAAAGTGGTAATGATTTTGTCTGACATGTAGCTAAAACCTTAAAACAAAATACCAAATACAGTGTTCTAAAACAGTTCAATGCCAATATGGCGTCACATTAAGAGATTTGATGAAGTGGGGTTGGAGATTTGGAGAGACCCACGGTGTAAAGTTGTTGATATGTCTCTTCTTCAATCACTCTAACCTAGAATTTGGGGTTCTCTTAGTCCTCTTGATTACATCACTTCTTTCATTTCCTTGTTTTACATGGCCTCAATCTCTATCTCTATCCCTCATCTTGACATCATGATGATTTAGATAATTATATAGAAAATTGATGGTAGGATAAAGATGATGTAAGTCCTTAGAAAGAGGAAAAAGAATAATTTCTTTTTGGCATTTAAAACTCTCAACATGTTGTTTTACAAGGGAAAATTCTAGATGCATTCCTCAACCCCTATATTGAAAATCTTTAGATACTACTCTAGGTAGTAGGTTTTGGAATTCTTCTTGTAAATCAATCTTGAGCTAGTGAGCATTAGAAAATTAGGTGGATGGAAGAGATATCCTCTTTTTGGATAAAGATTTTCTTCTTGGTGAAAATTGTCAACAAAGAAGTATGGGATAAAGTCTTAAGAACATACCCTAATTTATGAACGATTTTGGTCTGTATTCCTAATGCTCAAAACCAAAATCTAACCATTTCTCTACTCGAATCATGGTTTTCTTGTCTAGGTTCATTTGAAAAAACTTGCCCTCAGAATATAACAATCTATAGAAATTAGATCATTTTTGGAACACCACTAGAATTTTTTAATCTCATGAATTATGATTTTCCCATAAATCATGTGAACATGTAAGATCTCCTAATGAAAGTTTTAAAATATTAACCTTTGGAGATAAGTTTCATATTAGCCAAGGGAAAATGTAACTAGCCTATTTTTATGAGGTTTATATGAATTACGCGACAAACATGATCGTCTAGGTAGTCAATGTAGTAGCAATGGAGTTGCTTAAAAAGTTTTAAATCTGCTTCTACATAGGAAAATTAGCCTACGAGGATCTAGAGGAAGAAACTCCTCTCAATGAAATTCATCATACTTCACCCTCTTTTGTAACTTTTCCTTAATAAAGTGAATATAAGGCATCTTTGGGTTAGGAAATGAGTCACTAATGTCCTCCCAAGACTGACATAATTTTCTAAAATGTGGATTGAGAGCCTACATGAATTAGTAGCCAAAATTTAGATTTTCTTCTAGTAGTTAATGTTAACAAGAAAGAAGAAGATAGAAAAGAATATATGACCAAGGAAATCCCAAACTCTTTTGAAAGAGTTAGGGATGAACAAGTAGAAGAAAGAGTGAATATGGTAATAAAAAAAATGCATTTTAGTTTCTTTGAAAGATATCTAAGACTCCCACTTAATACTGATGGAAAAATAGACTAGTGTGCCCCTATTCAAGTTAGATGGAAAAATAGACTAGTGTACCCCTATTCAAGTTAAAATAGAGAAAAAAAATAAGGAAAAAAACAAGGACTTTTTGCAGGGATTCGGTCCACCTTAGATAACTCAAAAAATATTAGAAGAGGATTTTTTATCTCCTCAAGAAAATTAAAGTCCCTCTCTTGGAATGTTAGGGGGATTAACCCTTTAATGAAAGGCATTTAATTAAATGTCAATTAGTGAACATCGTTGTTCAAATTCTACTTATGTAGAAAATAAAAAACTTTTCATCAATAAGAGAACTCGATGTTTCAAAATTTTCTTAATTAATATTATTCTTTCATTGAGGCAACTGGTGCACTAGGTGGATTCACTATTCTAAGGAACCTCAAAACTATAAGATCAGAATGCACCACCTTATGGTGAAATTTGATGTTAATGAATTTGTTTAGTTTAATTTCAAATTCAAGTTTTTGGATCTTGAAATTTTATGTCCCTAGTAGTGTACTATTAAATAATAGTTGAGGAAATTCCCAAGATCATTACTTCAATCATTAGAAGAGGAATTGTTTTTATTTTGATTCCAATGCCATAACAAAGAAAGAATAATAAATAGGATGTATCATTACCCTTCCTAAAGTAGTGATGGATTTCAAGGAGTCTATGCACATTAATAGTCTTTTTTATTTCCTTCCTAATAATTATTTTTTTACCTAGCTCAATAGAAGGCAAGATTTTATTTATAATGTAAAAAGATTGGATAGATACCTTTTATCTGTCAAATGGATCTCAATCTCCCTCAAGTTCTATTTTTTCCCTTTCTAGGTTAGATCAACTTCTAATTTCTTTTGAGCTCTTTGAATACTAAGTCCCAATAAAAAAATTAATTGAAATTTGAAGCTATATTATTAAAAAAATAGTAATTTCCAATCTCTTTTACAATATTGGTGAGAAAATCTCCTCTAATTAAAGGGAAACGAATGCTTCAAAACTATCACAAACTAAAATGCATAAACTCCAAAATAAGGAGATGGAATGTAATGTTCACTTCAAGAACATTTTATTTGGAAAAATCATGATGAACATCAACTCTCATATTTAAACAACAATGTAAAAAATTATGTAATTGATAAATAGGGATATTATTTTTAAAATAATCTTTTAATGTAAATAAATTTATTGACATCAAAATTCTAGAGAAATATTCAACTTAAAGAAGGATATAGAAATATAGTTTTTGAATCTTCTACAAAGATAACGAGATACAATAATTTTATTGCAAAAACTATTTAACTTCTCAAAAAAATTTGGTGTATTCAAAATTTTATTGAAAAGAGGTAATTTTTTTCTATCAATGTCCATTATCTAGCTCAAACAAAAATTAGAATATACAAAATGCCAAGATATTATTTTGCAAGATACCATCTATCACATCCCTAACTAAGATCATATCCCTTATAAATAATAATAATAGTGGTTTGCACGGGATGAAAGCCAACCTAGGTTAAAACAAGGTTTAGTGATGATTGTCAAGAGTAAAATAAATATAAACAAACAAATAAATAAATAAATAATATTTTTAGTTGGTTTGACCCTATACAAAAGAACCCCCTATCTTGGTCAAGAAAATAAAATAAATAAAAAGTTTCCTTGACCACCTAATCCAAGAGCATCCTAGGTGAATCTCTGATTTTCATCAACTAAAAATATTTCTCCATTTTGTTTGCTTCAATTTAAGCAAGCTTTGGAATCAAACATATAGTCATCTATCAACAATAAATTTCCTACTTATTGTAATTTCCACTACTATAGCTGATATGCATGAAAATATGGGAGCCTAGATATTGCACATGAACTATTTTATAGAATACCTCAAGGATATGATGATAGAAGGATATGCATAAATTAGATGTATCAAAATGGCTTTAGAAACTCTTAAGAAATTTCCTTTGGCTATGTAGAGACAACTCCTCAACTGTATGGGATATTTTATTATCTGGTAGATCTATGTATGTACAATATAGTGTAGAAAAGGCTCGTGAATAATTTAATATCACCTAAATAAACTATAGAATTAGTCAAATACAATTTATTAGTGGAAATACTAAATGAGACATTAGCCAGTATCCTCCTCACTAGTGTGAAAATCAAAGCTTCAAGATAAGAATGAATTTATTAGGGGGCTTTAGAAACTTACAATCAAATGAAAAATGTGTGAATTGAATTGTTTGAATAAGACTCTAGTTAGAGAGAGTAAAGGTTTATTTATGTTTTTAAAACATCACTTGTGCTTGAAACCCTAACAAAGCTACTTTAAAAGTGATAAATAAAATGAAAGAAAATACCTTGAGGTGAACAAACATCTATTTTAATTGCATTTATGAAGGAATGTGAAAAGGCATTTCATAAAATGGTAAAGACGATATAAAGGAGGGAGGCATTGTTTGGGAGGAGGAGTGGGGAGTATGTACAAAATAATTAAAAAATCCTATCAGTATAGGTTGGAGAGAGATTTGGAAGGGCTACTGTAGATTCTAATGGAGATTCATGATCAAGAGGATGTGGAAACATACATAGAGAGGTATGAAATATGAACCTTGTTATAGAGTTGTAGGTGGTGAAATGTTTAGAGAAAAAGGTATTATAGAGTTTGTTGAATGTGTAGAGAGGGTCTATAAAAGTGGCCAACCTTATAATTATTTAGTTGCAGATGTGGCTATTCTTTTCATAATTTGATGTAAATAAAACTTATAGTGTGTAATTATGATTTAAATGTTGACAAACAAAGTCTCTATTTTAAGTTATGCATTGTATTTTTAAGATGAAGAGGAGAAATAAGTCTTCTCTTCTATTCCAAATGGTATCAAGGCTAGAGGTTTTGAGTGCATAGACCTAGAGCACTAAATGTGAGGAAACTTGTGCTAGGACATGTAGATGAAGAGTGAATTTGTGTGAAAAACTCACTGATCATGAGGAAGTTCACACTTGAGAGTATGAAGTGGTTATTGAGGGCTCAAAAGGATTGTTGAAAGTGTGCAAAATATTGATCGATTCAAAGCTTCAACCCACACATAAGAGAGAAAAATGTTTGAGGGATATTATAGTAGATGAAAGGATGAGTTTGAAGAAGAGGATGAGGTGTGTCATGAGGAGGCTCATGCTGATTTCATTTTTGGAGTGATATTGGGAAGAGAGCTATGGAATATGGGAATTCCCATTGAAGAAGGAGAGTTGCATTTGGAAACCAAAACAAGTGAGAAAAGCACACACAAATAAAGAGAAAGAGATGAGATAATGGTTAATATGGACCATAATTTGGTGAAAGAAAGTAATGGAGGTGAATTTACCTTTCAGTTTGAGGTAGTGGAAGAGGAGGTAGATCATAAGGAAGAGGTTGATGTGGGCCTTGTATTTGATCAAGGACCAAAAAAGGATGTTGTGTTGCATGGAGAGGAAATCATAAATATTGAAGAGTTGCTCTTCTTGAGTAAAGATGTAACAAAGTTCCCTGGGGAAGTTGCAGTCACAGCTAGAAGTGATGAATAATATGTTGTAGCAGCTAAAATTATGGAGGTAACATATTTTTCCATGTTTGTCAGAGTAGACAAGTTAGGTGTAATTATAGGAATTTATGGTTGATGCATATGTACATAAGGAATATAAAGAGAGAATTCAAGAATATTTTGTAGATTTATATTGAGATAAGGTATGTTTGCATGTAGAGTATGTTGAGAATGTTGTTGGGACATTAGTGGAGATGGTACGTTTGTCGCAGACAAGACTCCACAAATAAGAAGAGGAGAGTAGAGAGTGTTTGGAGGAGAATAAGAAGAGATAAAAATTGGTAGAGGGAGTGCTATATGATGGACATGATTCCACAAGAGGGAAGATGGGAAGAGGGCACACTTGGTGGGGTAGGTACACAAGTAATCCCAACTAAATGTTGGAAGAGGTGGAAGAAAAATTTATCTTTGTCTACATAACCAATGGAGTTTTCTACAATTTTTTTACAACCCAAAAGGGTAGTTCAACTACCTAACTTCATTTTGTGACTTATACACACAAAATGGTTCCTACTCGACATGTTTGATGTAGGGGCATTTTGGTTGAATTAATGATTAATACCAACCAAATATATTTCCCCATTTTTTTCTTAAATTTAAGAAATATTTAGAATAGATTATAGTCACCTATCAACAAGGAATTATCTATATGTTGCAATTTCCACTATCATAATTGATATCCATGCAAAATATGGAAGCATGTTAATGCACATGAACTATTTTATAGAATATGTTAGAGATAGCTCATGTCCATGTAGTGATAATATGATATGCATAAATTGTATGTATTGAAATTTCTTTAGAAATTTTTGGTCAATTTTATTTGGCTATGAAAAGCCAATTCCTTAACTATATGGTATATTTTACTACATGGAAGATATGCATGTAAAATATAGTATAGACAAGGCTCGTGAATTTTTCAGTGCCACATAAATAAACCATGGATTCAGTCAAATATAATTGTTTGGTTTCAAGACTTAATGTAATAACTTTATCCAACATCCTCCTAACATGCATGAAAATGAAATTCTTGAAGAAAGAATAAAATTAAAGAGTTTCTCTAGAAACTTACAAACAAATGATAGATGTGTGAATTGAATTGTCTAAATTAGGCTACAGTTAGGGAGACTTAATTAAAAAATACCATTAGTGTAGGTTGGAGAGAAATTTGTAAGGGTTGTATTAAATTCTAATGGAGAGCTATGATCAAGACGGTGTGGTAGTGTACATAGAGAGGTTTGAAATATTAACCTTTTTATAGAGTATGTCGTTGGTAAAATGTCTAGAGAAAATATATTGTAGAGAGATTGAATGTGAAGAGAAAGTACATATATGTGGAAAACATTGTAATTACTTGGCTATGGAAGTGAATAATTTTTTGAGAATTTGATGTAAATAAATTTTATAGTGTGTTGTTGGAATCTAAATTTTAACTAATAGAGAGTGAAGTTGTGTGAAGAGATCACTAATATTGAGGTGATTCCCACTTGAGAGTGTGAAGTGGTTCTAGAGGTCCCAAAAGGATCATCGAAAGTGTGAAAATACTTGAGGTGGTTGAGAGCCTGAATCTACAAAGAAAAGAGTGAATGTGTAAGAGATATTATAGTAGATGAAAGGATGAGTCAAAAGATGATGATGAGATAGGTCATGAGGAGGCCCATGTTGATTTCATTTTTTAAGTGATGTTGGGAAGATATCAATGAAATGTATAAATTCTCATTGAAGAAGGAGAGTTGTAGCTAGAAGGAAAAATAAATGAGAGAACCACATACAAATGAAGAGAAAAGAGAGGAGGAATGGTCAAGCTAGACCACTAATTGGTGAATGAAAGTAATGGAGATTAAATTACCTTGCAAGTTGAGGCAGTGAAAGAGGAGATAGATCATAAGGAAGAGGTTAATGAGGGCCCTAAATTTGATCAAGGACAGGAAGAGGATGGTGTATTTATTAGAGAGGATATCATGGAGATTGAAGAGTTGTTTATGTTAAGTGAAGATGTAGGAGAGCTCCCTGAGGAATTTGCATTCACAAAAAGAGG
This sequence comes from Thuja plicata, assembly GCA_018584345.1. Taxonomy (NCBI): domain Eukaryota; kingdom Viridiplantae; phylum Streptophyta; class Pinopsida; order Cupressales; family Cupressaceae; genus Thuja; species Thuja plicata. Next base: position 1,011,820 of record MU227190.1, on the reverse strand, counting down.
TGATGAAGAAGATGTTACAACAAATGAAATTAAAAAGCTAACTGATTTGTCCAAGCTTGGTGGGGTAGATGAGTTAGTGTAAGTGGATGTTTTTTTTGATGTCTCATATGTGCGTCAAGAAGATATAGTGAGAGTAAAAAAACATGTTATATATTTTTATGGAGATCATGTGTGTTTATTTGTAGATCATGTTGAGGATGTTCTAGGACATTGGTGGAGGACACCATTTTGTGGTAGAAAATATTCCATGAAGGAGAGGAGATTAGAGAGTACTTGGATGACAAGAAGAAGAGAGAATATTTGATAGATGAGGAAGATCTATGATGGATAGGATTCCACTAGAGGGAAGAGGAGAAGAGGATTCACTTGTTGGAGGAGTTTGACAAGTGTCCTAGCTAAATGGTGGAAGAGGTAGAGGAAGCAGTTATCTCTGTCTATATTAGAAATGGATATGTTTACAAGTTCTTTACAACCTAAAATGGTATTCTAACTACCTAGCTTCATTTTTTGATTTATACTCACAAAACATTTCCTACCTAGAATGTTTAATGCAGGAGCATCCTGGGTGAATTGAAACTCAACATCAACCAAAAATATCTCCCCATTTGTTTGCTTCAATATAGGTAATATTTATAATATATTATAGTCATCCATGAATAAGGATGTTGTAAGATGTCATAATTTTCACTCCCATGGTTGATATGCATGCAAAATATGGAAGCCTAGATATTGCACATGAACTATTTTACAGAATATCTCAAAGATGTCTCATGAATGTGATGATAACAACATATACACAAATTGGATGTATCAAAATGGATTTAGAAACTCTTGAGAAGTTTCATTTGGATATGCAGAGCTAACTCCTCAACTATATGGGATATTTTACCACCTGCAAGATTTGCATGTAACATACAATGTGGAAAAGATTCATGAATTATTTAATGGTACCTAAATGAACTATGAATGTAGTCAAATGCAATTGGTTGGTGTTAAGATTGAATGTAACAATGTTATCTAGTGTCCTCCTAACCCATGTGAAATGGGAGCTTCAAAATAGGAATGAATTTATTAGAGGGGCTCTAAAAGCTTACAAATAAATGAAAAATATTGTGAGGTAGAAAATTGAGTTCGCTAGATTCTATGGACAAACTAGAAAGCTAGATCTATGTCCCATCAATATTGGAAGGAGACTGGTCTTCTTGGCTCAAGATCATTTAAGAACAAGGTGAATTCACTAGTCCTTTGTGATTAGTGGAAGATTAATATGAAATTGTAGAAAGAGAATGCAAGATCTAGGGTAAACAAATAGTGAAAATATGACTTTTGGCATGAATATTTTTTTTTAAAATGGCAGATAGATTATGATAGTGGATCTTCGATGTACAAAAAAATATTGATCTATGATCCAAATTTTATAAAAAGAATCAAGGGAATGGGGTGCCCAAGTTGGCCAACTTCTAGTAATTTCAAATGAAATGACTTGTAAACTATAGATTTCTGAATACTCACTTTGCAAAAAAATTCATGTTTCTTCCATATATTCCTACACATAGAAAAGAGGGAAACTAGTGTGTAGAAATGGGCTTGCCTAAATCAAAAGCTAGTTTAGGAATTAACCTTGAATTGAAAATAAATTTAAGTTAAATTAAAATCATGCCAATGTATATTAGAGGCTAGATCTAAAAATTAAGAAGTTGTATACCTTCAATGGATGAGGCAATAGTCTTAAAATAAGTTTTCCATGCGTTGATGCAATAACATGATTAAAATACCATGAAATCAAAAAATAAAATAATGCTTGAAGATGCTCTAAAGTAGCTTATTTATCCTTGAATTAGATATTCTCTTTAAGTTATGCCTTGGAGAGTTCATGATGAGATGAGATGTTGAAATGAATTGAGAGAGAGGCCTTATATATGGATTTAATACTAAAACTGCCTTTTGCATGGCTTAGAAAATTATAATTAGATATCGGGTAAATGTTTGAGGAGGGATTGAAAAATACCACCCCTAAAATTTTGGGGAGAAACCTTTGGATTCGGGTGCACTATTCAACCTACTCCTAGGAATGGGGCACCCAAGTTAGCCTGCTCCTACCTAAACTTGCCAAAATTTTAAGGGAAGCAAGATATAGGATCTAGTTGCCAAAAATACACGCCAAAAAAAAAATGAGAATGGTGGATACAAAAAATATGTCTTGAACTTTAAAATGGGGTAAGACCCATATTAAATTGAGGGGATCAATGAATTAAAGGCCACACCTATAATTTAGGGCCCAAATAAGATTTTTGGTGGGATTTAATTAAGATAGGAATCATAAATTTATTTTAAATTAATAAAGGTCTTGTAATGCATAAGGGATTAAGATATATAAAATGAGTACTAAGAGAGTGTGAAATATGAAACCCTAATTAAAGGTGTACAATTTATAATGCTACATTTATCCCCCACTTTACTGGAGTATGCTCTTATGGTCATACTCACAATAAAGTATAACTAAAGAGATAGAGCATTTAAGAGAAAAAAAACTAGGAATAGGATAACATTGAGGGATGGTCAACCCCCCAAGCATATATCCTATCGATCCACACAAATAACCTTCAAATATACGCAAAAAATAACATTAGCACTAAAACACAAGATTACAAGTCAACTAGTTCAAGTGACCTTGATAATCAAAATGTCTCAATTGCTAATATCATTCTTGGCCTATTATTTCAAGAACACATGTGGACTTAAAATAAGAACAATGACATACACCAAATAACGGAATAAGGTACCATAATCTAACTCTAGAAAATTGTGTTATGCTATAGAATCACGGTAGAGAGAGGGAGAGAGAGAGAGAGAGAGAGAGAGAGAGAGAGAGAGAGAGAGAGAGAGAGAGAGAGAGAGAGAGAGAGAGAGAGAGAGAGAGAGAGAGAGATGAATATAGATCCAACAAGCTAGCAATATGGATTATGCTAGGTGATCAATGTGAGGAGAGGAGGAAGAGTCAAAATAAATTTGTATTATGCTATTCAACTATCACAAGGATAAACAAGGAAATAATTGCATCCAAATAAATCCACTAAAAATGTGTGAAGGAGATTCATTTTCCCCTAGAAGGTTATGATATGCTAGTATACTAAACCTAAAAGATTTTGAATAAGGATAACCAAATAAAGCACGATGTTCATAAGAAAATCCTATAACATAAGGATAACCAAACAAAGAATAATGTTTTTAAGGAAATACCATAACATAAGGGTAACAAACAAAGAAAAAAAATTGTAAGGAAATACCACAATATAAGGAAAACCAAAACAATCATGATGTTCCTAACAAATCCTACAAGATCACGATAACCAAATAGAGCACGATGTTCATAAGGAAATCCTACAACATTTGAAATAAAGAGACCAGATATATCCATCACCCTTAAGATGGAAATATATGAATATCTTAACAAATTTAAAAAAAAGGAAGAAAAGGGATAAATATATTTAACAACAAGGAGATATCCTTTAAATACAATAATCGAATCCAAAGAGGACACAACACTTTTAAGGAAAGGAAGAGATAGTAAAAATATATATTTCAAAAAATATAAGAGGGATTCTTTTGAGGGATGTATAAGAGGAAGATAATTTACTCAAATACATCTACCTCTAAGAGGAGATGTTGAACAAAAATAACATAATTGGTCAAAAAAGAGGAAAGAGAGCAAAAATTCACACTTTTCCCATTGCTTGCAAAAGGGGTTTTTGATGAAGGATTACACACTTTTGGGTCCCAAGTGAGGTATTTTTTTTAAGATAGATATACAATTTTAAGTAAAGAAGAGGTTGTGATCAATTATACACAACTCTTAGAAAAAGAGAGAATCCTTGAGTAAAATAAATATTTCCAATGCAAGAAAGGATATCGCGTGATAAAAAACTACCACTCAAACAAAGGAAATTGGATCCTTAGAAAGGTTAGGAGATTGAAAACCTACCCTTTCCCCCCAATCATAGATATATGGATAAGAAGGGTTGTTATGTTACTTGAAAAGTATGATTGCACCTAAAATTGTACCACCATGATTGACAATGAGCACCCATGGGATAGGATTTCAATGACACGGTGAGGAGAAACATAATAGGAACTTATATGTTATTTAAAATAATTAGGATTAAAATCACACTCAATGTTTTTTATTAAGGTAAATACATGTTTTGATAGGACCCCAAAACCTTTTGCAAAAAAGTACTAGAGATAAGCATCAACAACCCTTACACACATAGAAAGCCTGTTATGAACAAAAAGTAGGACCCTGACGAACCCACATTAACCCAAAAAAGGAAAACAAAAAAATGCCAAAAAGAAACATAGTTTCTAGCACAACTTCCAGCCTAGATTCCAACACAGAAGAATAAAAACTAGTTTATACTTTCATAGGCTTCCTCAGCCTCTTTCTACATATCTTCCATTTTATCAATGGACTCTTTTAGTGCTTTCATCTCCTTTTGAATCTCTGGAATTTTTCTTTTTATGCGACTTCAGGTTCTGGTACCCGAGCCTGAGCTCCCAACTTTGTCATCTATTGTGATTTTAGTATTCTCTAGCAGACTACTCTCCAAGTAGGCATATAAAGCTTTGATATTTTGAACAAAGACTTTAAGCCCCACGTTGCTATGCTTGAGAATAATACTTATCATATACCCATTGTGGCTAATTTGATTTTTCATGTCTTTCATCTTTTCTTCCATAAGTGCATTGACTCTGGTGGCCATAATCTCCTCATTTTTGTTGTTATTATTTACCTTAATCAGCAATTCCTTCTCCATTTCTTCCAGCTTGGTTTTGAAGGGCTCTATAGCTTATTTCATTTTATTTAGGTGCTAATTCATGTCCTTCATTTCCTCATTGAGCCAATTCTCCATGCTGGCCCCAGGATCCTCCTTTCTCTTTGGAATTCTATCATCAATTTCAAACCCAACCATAGTATTGTGGTCAAGGTCCATTCTCTATCTTTTCTTTTTCCTGTTACCAACCTTCAAGTTTGGCTGCTCTATCTTCTCCTCATTGTCATTTCCATCATTCACTTCTTCATTTTTTTCCTCCTTTTCATCTCCCTCTTTCTCTTCTTCTTCTTTGTCCTCTTCTTGATTTCTCACTTCATTTACCCTGTTCTCATCTTCTTCACTCAAGGGAATTTCCTCCTCATTCATCTGGGTGTCCTCCTTATTCACCTATTTATTTTTTTCTTTCACCAGAGCCTCTTCATTTATCTCTTGATCTTCCTCTTCAGTCACGGGTGTTTCCTCCTTCTCCTCTTTCCTGATCTCTTCTTCATTACCCTAACTATCGAGGGTTTGGTCTTCAATCTCCTCCTTACTATCTATATTCTCCTTTTTCTTACTCCTAACCCTTTTCTTCAGGTTCTCCTTTTTTCTATCCAACTTAATTTGCTTTGCATTCCCTTTAACCCTTTTGGGAATGGATTCTGGGATTTGTTTTCTGGCATATTCTAAAATTAACAAAATAAGCCCTTCATGAAGCACTGGGTTGCTATATTTTTTTCTATGCTCCATGATACTGTTGTTCAGCGAGCTCAAAAGATAGAAGGGAAATGACACCTTTTTGTTATGTCTAAAATAATTTGTAAGAACAAAGTGAAGGTTGTAAATTTTGGAGTAGCGACCATCGAGGGTGAAATACTCAATCATGACAGTCAAAATGTTATCCCAGTGACTCTTAATTTTATTAATGTCCACATAATCACCCGTCCCTTTTCTTAGAAGGGCTTCGTCTTCTTTGGATTTTGGGAAGATTTTGAAATCTTGAGTCCCAATGCATTTATTGTTTCTGTAAAACTTCATGCCTTCATTGGATATACCTGTAATCTTTGAAAATATGCTCATAGTAAGAGTAAAAGACACCCCACATATTCACCTTTATGTTCTTCCAGCCGTCTGCAAATTTTTTGGTTATTTCTTTGTCCCATCCATGCAATTTCTCCATATACTGGGTCACACCACCCTTCTTCATCCTTTTCCAAACTTTTTTCTTTTGTTTCCACTTTGTATAGTCCATTGTCTCCTCCTTCTTCAGACCTCCACCCATTTTAACCCAAGAGTTCTGAACTTTCTGAGAGTGAATGGGCAGAAACACAATACTATTTTGGTTTTTATGTTTCAAAATGCTAGATAAAACCCACAAACCTTGTGAGGTCACATTCTTCATGATTCTCACATCCCTCAACTAACAGCTATCATCACTCTTAATCTTAAGTGATCTACTCATTATTAATTTTGGTTTTAATCGAGCCTTCAATATGGTTAATCTTATCGTACCTGATAAGACTTAATATCTCCATATTGAGATCCGCTTCCCCTTTCCATGGTTGAGTGACATCAATTTGGGCCCCCACATTAGAAAAGCCATCCACCAGCTTATTTCCTTCCCTAAACACATGGGTTATATGAATTTCCTTAAAAAGAAGCATTAAGGATTTAATTTTATCAACTATGTGGCCAATTGTCTAGGAAGCCTCATTCTTACCTTTAATATAGTTTATTATGTTTAGTGAATCTCCCTCCAACCAAAAATTTGAATAACCCATATCTTTAGCCATGATAACGACATGAAAAGCTGCCTTTGCTTCAGCAACATGATTTGTCTGAATTCCCAGAGGGGCAGCAATAGCTCCCAGACAATTTCCAGTTGAGTCTCTTATTATGCCTCCCACTCCAGCTCTTCCTAGATTCCCTTTAGCTGCTCCATCAAATTTACCTTTGACCCAGCCAGTCGGGGGTGCAGTCCATCTTGTGTTTTCCCTCAAATTTAAATCTTTGTCTTTATGCCCCTAATTTTTCCTATTAAGAATATCATTTAAAATCTAAGTGTTCTTAAGGGGGGAGTGTCTAGGGAGAGAACCTTTCAAATTTTCTAGAAAACTTCTACAAATATAATTGGCCACAATCTCATGGGATGAGATTTTTTCTTTTAAGACTCTATTATTTCTTTCCTTCCAAATTCTCCAAGTGAAGTGAGGAAGAAACAACCTCCAAAGATCTTTGGATTCTTTACCATTAAAGGGGAAATGCCATTGTTTTACCATGTCCTAAAAGTTATTAGGTTTCACCCATTCCAAGTTGAAATGATTGAAGACAGAGTCCCACACTTTACAAGTATAAGTACAATGAATCATGAGATGATTGCAATTTTCAGCTTCAGAGCAACAGAGGATACATCTATTAGGCATACTAAGACCCCTTTTATAGAGATTGTCCACTGTTAGAATTTTGTTCTAAACAAGCAGCCAAAAAAACATGTTAATTTTAGGTATAATCTTATTGTTCCATACCTGAGAACTAATTGGGTGATCTTCCTGGGAGAAGAGAAGGGCAAAAGCAGAAGAAACAAAAAAATTTCCATTTGCCTCTGGACCCCAAATCAAAGATTCTTGTTCATTTTCTCTTAAAAACCAAAGATTAAGATGTTTATTGACCAAAATGAGGTTCTCATCAAAAGAGATAAGATCAACCCATTCCTCATTGATCTAATAATCAGAAACCTTTTCCCCAATTATATCTTTATAGTCCAGAATCACTGGCATCCATTCTTGCTTCTCATTAAGAGCTTCTTCCTTCAGCCAATTATCATTCTAGAAATTAATCTTCCTACCATTTCCTAGCTTCCATGTTATCCCTTTTCTAATTAGGTCCCTACCTTTCCTAATGTTGTTTCAAATGAAATAACCTTTGATATCCAAAGGATTCCTTAACATATCCTCCAAATAGTTCATATGGTATTTTCTCTTGATAATAGCGTTCCATTACTTCTCCTGTTCAAAGATTCTCCAGCACTATTTTTCTAGCAAAGCCTTATTAGTGTTTTTTATACTTCTAATTCCAAGCCCTCCAAACTTCTTAGGTTTACAAACCACCTCCCAGGACACAAGGCTTAACCTCTTCTTCTCTTCAACTCCAGACCAGAGGAATATTTTCTGGATTTTTTCAATCAAGTCTACAAACTTCCTGAGGAATTGTGAAAAGAATGAGCACATAGACTGGAAGGTTTTGAAGATTTGATTTCAGAAGCTGGACTTTTCCAGCTTGACTAAGAGTAGCTCCATTCCATCCTTCCAGCTTGTTGTGAAAACTATCAAGGATGCCATTCCAGAAAGAATCATCAGGTTTATGACATAAAGGGAGACCCAAGTAGGAAGAGGGGAGATTCCCAATATTGCAACCCAAAATGGCAGAGATCTTTGTTTGTCTTTCTTTAGGAGTGTTGCTGGAAAAAAAAAAAGGAACTTTTCTCCCAATTTATAGATTGACTAGAAGAATTAGTATAGGTATTCAAAGCCTTTTTCATATTCCTTGATTCCTTAACAGAGGCTTCCCCCATCATGATAGTGTCATCCACAAATTTTTCATGTGAACATTTTTGCAGAGTAGAAAAAGGTTGGAGACCAGAGATCTGACCTGTTATCACCATACTATTAATATATCTCCCAAGGATTTCCACCATTATAGAAAAGAGAATGGGGGAAATTGGATCACCTTGTCTCATAAATCTAGTGGGATGAAAGATATTGGAGGATCCCCCATTAACAAGCATAGAAGAAGTCACAGTAGAAACCAATTCAATTATAACTCTTATCACATCTTTATCAAAGCCAAAAGACCTAAGGATATTAGAAAGAAAAGACCAGTCCACTCTGTCATAGGCTTTTGACAAATCCAATTTCATCAAGAATTCTTGTTTTTTAGAGGCATGGAGAGAATGAATATTCTCATTCACCACAATAATAGAATCTAGGATCTGTCTTCCCAGAACAAAACCATTCTATTGAGGAGAAATCAGATTAGGCAGTAATCTCAACAGTCTAGTGGTAATGACCTTCGAAATGATTTTTTATAAAGAGTTACAAAGACTTATTGGTCTAAAGCCATCAACAGTATCAGCTCCAGGTTTATTTAGGAGTGAGAGCTATAAAAGTGGAATTTAGTTCCTTCAAAATAGATTTAGTTCCAAAGAACTCTTTAACCGTTGAACAAACATTTTTACTAGTAATGCTCCAGAACTACTAGAAGAAAAACATCTGAAACCCATCAGGACCTAGAGATTTCTCTCCTTCAAAAGAAAAAATAGCCTTCTTGATTTACATATTTGAGGGAATATCTTTTAAGAGGACATTGGATGGATGATCCACTTTACAAGGAATCAAACAAAGTAATTTCCTTTGGTCTTCTAAGTTAATATTTTGATCTTTAGATAACAAGGTCGCAAAGTACCACATCATTTCTTCCCTTATTTCCTCTTCTTTAGTAATTTTACCTTTAGTAGTAGACAAGGAATGGATTCTATTTAATGCCTTGTGTTTAAGAGCAGTAAGATGGAAAAATCTAGTATTCTTATCTCCTTCTTTCAACCATAGAGATTTGGATCTCTTCCTGCAGAAAGTCTCCTCTTTAGCAATGATATTGTGAAGATCCGCAAGGATTGAATTCTCTTGGGTTTTCATTTTTTTAGTTAGACCATTTCTTTGAATTTCCTCCTGGATTTCTTTCAGGTCCATTTGGGTTTTATTTTTTGATTGGAAAATGTCCCCATAGACATTCTTGTTCCAGTATTTAACATTTGATTTCACATTATCCAGTTTCTTAACCACTTTGAAAATTGCAGTTCCTTCCACCTTAATATTCCACCAATCCCTTATTTTATTTTCCAGATCAGGGTGGTCTAGCCACATCTTCTCAAATCTAAAGGGTGCATTTATTTTTCCTGTGAAGAGAATAACATTAAAGGAAATAGGCAAATGGTCTGAGCCAATTCTGGCAGAGAAGAAAGGGCACATGAAAACTTGGTATACCAGTCTGTATTGATCAACACCCTATCAAGCTTAACTTGAATAAGATCAAGGCCTACCCTACGATTAGACCAAGTGTAATTAATCCCTTCCAGATCAACATCTAGCAGCCCTTCATTAATAATCAAATCCATCAAATCTAACCTACTTTCCACTTGCGATAAATTTCCTCCCATTTTATTTTCCTTCTTTAAGGGAGTATTAAAATCTCTCATTATAAGAAAGTTGTTCTCCGAACTAGTTTCCATCAGATCATGCAACTTCTTCCAAAGCTTAAGTCTTCCAAATTTAGTATTGGGGGCATAAACATTTGTAAGGGTCCAAGAGAAATTATCCTTTAAACTTTGGACTTTGGCTGCTAAATTTTTTTCTTCTTCTTTAAGAAGCTGACAGTCAAGGAAAGATTGATTCTAGGAGATAGCCAATCACCCAAAATCCCCTTCAGAACTACTACCAAAATAATTCCCATTTTTTAACAATTTCAAATTCTCATTTTTTTCTTTGATCATCTTAGTTTCTTGAATCAAAAGGATATCTGGTTTAGAATCTCTAACTAAATTCCTAACTACATCTTGCTTATGAGGACCATTGAGTCCTCGAATGTTCCATGAAATAATCTTCATTTTAAGATTGGAGAGGAAACTTGATGGATGGTGAGTTGTTTTCCATCTGCAATATTATGTTTAGCTTACTCTTCCCTTTGATTTTTCTCTGATTTTCTTCCTTTTTCTGGTTTTGGAGTTCCTATATTTGCTTGCTACTGACCTCTTGTCAAGACTCCTAGATTTTGACCTCCATTCTTTTTTATCAACTTCGAATTGGGGTTCCTCGTTGAGGAGATCTCAATTTTCTTTCATGAGTTAGATTTCATCTCATAAGTAGAGTAGTTTCCTTCAGGATATTTTGAGCCTTTCTTACCTGATCCCTTCTTTGAGCCTCCCATAGTTGACCCAGAGTTTTCCTTGTCCTCTGGATCTATATCTTTCTTCTTTTCCTATTTTTCATTCTAATTTGGATCTGTTGGGGAGTCCTTTTTACTTCCCCTAGTTGTATCATTCTCCTTCTCTTGTTTTTCCTCTAACCTTTGTGTTGTTTTATTTTCTTTTTCAAACAAAATCTCATCTTCTTCAGAGTCCCTTTCTTTTTCTTCTCCTTTGGAAGGAGTTATATTTTCTTCTATTCTTGATTCATTCTATTTTGTTTCTCCAGTGAAAGGTTCCCCTTTTTCTTCTACAAATGTGTTTTGGCTTGTGGACTCATTTGTCCTTTCTTTGGGACCTTGATTTACTGGTTCTTGTACTTGAGTTTTTTGTGCTTCCCCTTTTTTCTCCTTCTGATTATTCTCATTTATTTTTTCATTATCCATCTGATCCCTATTTCCATCCAAAATTTTTGGGATGACATTGGTTTCCTCTATTTTTCTTTTCCATTCCATTCTTTGTCCTTTATTTTGATCTTGGTCCTTCTTCTTTTCCTTTTAAGGCTTCTATGGGAAATGTTTATCCTAGTGACCTAATTTCCTACATATGAAGCATGCGAAAGGCATAGATTCATATTCAACCTCTTGGATCCATGACCCCAATTTTGATTTCAGGGTTATCACTTGAGGAAGATCTACATTTTGTTGAATGTTAACACAAATCCTTGCATACACTTGTCTTGTTCTAGCTTCTTTCATTGGTTCAATAGATAGAAGCTCCCCAAAGGCACCTATTATAGCGATCAGAATGTCCTCATGCCAATATTCCAGAGGCATCCCAGGTAGATGAACCCAGACCGGTGTTGCTGTAAAAAAAACTATCATTATAGTCGAGGCTAGTCATCCATTTTTGAAGGGATAAGGAGTATTTTCCCATCATCCAGGGATCCCCACACAAAAATTTAGAAAGGTCTTCCCCATTTGAAAATTCAAAGGAGAAAAAACCTTTAGGCATTGCCGCTACATCAAATTGACCTTTCAACCTCCATTTCTCATCCACAAAGGATCTGACTAAATCTATATTCGGTCTTGGGCCCAAAAATTTTCCAACCAAAGTAGAAGCCATGATTGAAACCGTATGGTCCACTAACAAATCAGGTATATCAATACCAAACTCTCCTTTCAGTAGGTTTATTAAAATATTAACTTTGGGGAATAAAGACTTTCCCGAGGGTTTTATACCAAAGAGGCCCACCCATTTCCCTTTCCCTTGATTAGTGGAAAAACCATGTGACTTACCTTCAGATGATTCTCCCCCAACATTTGAATCTTTTGATTTTTTGCCTTTGGCCCCATTTCTGACCCATTATCCTTGCTAGACAGTACCAAAGTAGATCCTCCAGCTTTTTCCACAGATCTAACAGCAGAATCAACACCTTCTATCTTAGATCTCGCAGCAGATCCATTAGCTCCTAGCTTTCCTCCAGTTTCAAAATTAAAAAAAAATTCTCCCGCCCTTTCCACTCCTCCTCCCTCCCGCTCTCGCTCCATTGTAACAACACTCAATGTTACATGTTACATAAATGACATCATAATCAATCAGTTTAAATGTTATTTAAAATAATTAGGATTCAGTTAACACTCAATGTTACATGTTACATAAATGACATCATAATCAATGAGTTTCTGAGTTTTATAATGAAAATATTGAATTTTAAATTAATAGAGTGGTCATGATATTAATGATGCATGTAAAAAGGAGAATTATCAAGATCTTATCTATTATTCATCTTTCTTTTTGGTTGAGTAATAAAATTAGCATGAAGAAGTTAAAACAAAATGATATATACATACATACATACATATATATA
>MU227190.1:968357-999087 GCA_018584345.1 Thuja plicata | reverse complement strand
TATATATATATATATATGTTGTAGAGAATGGGGGAGGGGAAGCCAAAAAAAGAGTATTTTGGAAACCTAAACCTTCCATAGAAAAGTGTGATGTAGGTATCTCATGAGTCTCAATTATTTGTTAGACACGTCCCAAACCATGTCTAATATTAATATTTGAAATGATAGGAGTAAAGGGTTGAACAAGTGACACGTTAGGCCCTTTTGAGACTCCATTGTTAAATTCATGAACTTTATATTATCCCACAAAATATGGTGTAAATTCTCATGACTTCCAATCCTATTCTAGGATTTTTTCGTGAGGGGTAGAAGATGGTATATCAACTTGTATTTATGAAGGAATAGAAGAATATTCCAATAGTAAGCATTTTTTTATTTATGATTAGCTTCAATGGTACACATTATAAATTGTTACAGAGGAACTTGAATTTGCGATTAAGAGTTTAAGGGATGACCTACATAACTTGCAACCAAGGTCTCCCTAGAAGAATATTATAAGCAAGGTATTTTTCATCAAGTGGATAGGTGTAGCTAAAGTAATAGGTCCAATATTAATAGGTAAGGTGATTATACCTTAGGATTCTCTATAAACATTGTCAAATCCATGAATTGAGAGAGGATTAGGTTGGAATTCCTTGGGATCTACATAGATTTCATTTAGAAATTTAATTATACAAACATTAATTATGGATCCATTATCAACCACAACTAATCTAATAGAATTGTCATTAATATAGACTATAATCGTAAGAGGATCCTAATTATTTTGAACTTATAAAGAAGGAAACTCATCTTGGTAAAAAAAAATGTTAGTTTTTGTTGTATTCATACACTCCAAATAGAATTCCACATCGTTGGGTCCCATAGGAGGAGGAACAATAATATTTTATAAATATTCTTGAAGCATAGTATGGTATGTGGGATAAAGTTTAATCAAGTCCCAAAGGGATATATTAGCAGGAGTAGCACAAAGTTGTTTAATAAGATTATACTCCTTACCAACTTGATGTGAAGGGAGGAGCGAGGAAGAAATGGTTGAGAAGGGGGGAGAAAATTTTAATCTTTCTTTTTTTTTCGAGTATTATATGTGTGATCCACTACCTGAGAATCAGGTTGTTGAGCAACTTTCACCACAATCACTAGTTGTTCTTGAAGTTGGAGAACAACTTGATGAAGGTGGCCAAAAATATTATATTTCTTACTACCCAAAAAATGGATGTCATTGACTTAGTTGAGTTCTTCAAATGTTTTATTTTTGGAAGGGAGAGCATCAAGGATATTATTATTTTTCTCCAAATTATCTTCATCAGTAGGAAAAAATTTAGAAGAGGAAAAAATGTAACTCATTAATGCTTCATCTCTAGACAGAGTGTCATTTAAATAAATAGAAGGTAAAGTGTCATTAAGGGAATTGACAACCATATCAATCTCCTCTACTACAATATCATCATCTTTCACCAATGTACCCTCATGGGGGAGGTACATATAAAGAGAATAATCAACACCTTCCTCCAAGTGTTCATCCCAAAGAGGGAGATCAATCAGAGAAGTGTTATCTTCTTGCACAAATATGCCCTCATGGATAGGAGGGTCCTTAGGAGAGCACAATGAAATTAATCTATAAAATATGTATTATGAAAATAATATAATTGAAAACATAATGAAAATATGTGCTAAATGTATGAAATAATTTATAATAATTTATGTATTTTTTAACAATGAAAATGCATGAAAAATAATGAAATAATCTATATCAAAAGTAGGTAAGATGTAACATATGTTGGGTTTGCCAAACTTTATGGTAGTAAAATGAGTTCGCTAGCTTGTATGGACAAACTAGGAAGATAGATAGATATTTCTCATCTACATTGGATGGATAATGATCCACTTGACTCAATATCCTTGATCAGAAGGTGAATTAAATGGTCATTTTTGATGAGTGGAAGATGAATAATCAATAGTGAAAAGAGAATGCAAGATCTAGGGTGAAATTTAGTAAAAAGATTACTTTTAGCATGCACAAAAAGATAGAAAACTGACATATAGATTTTGGTAGAGGACTTGGGATTTACAGAGAAAGAATGAACTATTGAACTATCATTTGAATTTTAGGAAAAACAAGGTGGACTAGGTTGCACAGATCAACATGCTCTTGAAATTTTAAGATGAAATGACTTACAAACTATAGATCTTTGAATACTCAATCGATAACTTTTTCTGTGCATCCACCACCTATTCTTCCACATAGAAAAGAGGGAAAACATTGTGTAGAAATGGGTATGCCTAAGCCAAAAACCTATTTAAAAATTAACCTTGAACTATAAAGAACTTAAACTTGAATTGAAAGTGTGTTGATGTATAATCGAGGCTAAATCTAAAAATTAAGATGTCTTATACCTCCAATTGATGATGTAAAGTTCTTAAAATAAGTTCACCATGTGTTGATGCAATAACATGATTAAAAAAACATTAAACCATAAATAAAATAATGCTTTAAGATACCTTGAATTAGTTTTCTTCTCCTTGAATCCAATCTTCTCTTGAAGTGATGCCTTGAAGATTTGATGATGAGATGAGATGATGAAATGAATTGAGAGAATGACATTATATGGGGATTTCATACCAAAATCACCTTTTGGCCAACTTAGGAAAATGATAATTACATATCTAGTAAATTTTTGAGAATTAAAGGACCAACAAATCACACCCTAAAAATTTTTGGAAAAATTTCAAGAACAGGTTGCCTAGGTCATCTCGCTCCCACCTAAAATTGCTCAAATTCCAAGGGAAGTAAGATTGTAGGATCTAGTTGTCAAAAGATACACCAAACAAAAATATGGGATTGGTGGATGTGAAAAATGTGTCTTGAAATTTTAAATCAGACATGACCTATTTTAAATATAGGAGATGAAATAATTAAAGAGCATGTCTATAATTAAGGGCCCAATAGGATTTTTGGTGGGATTTAATTATGACAGGACTTATAATATTAATTTAAATTAATAAATGTCCTCTAATACATATAGGAAAAGAGATTTTAAAATGAGTTCTAGGAGAGTGTGAAACTAGACACCCTAATTAAAGGTGTACAAGTAATGACGCTACAGATGTGTAAATTGAATTGTCTAAATAAGACTTGAGTTGGGGAGAGTAAAGGTTTTTTTTCTATTTTTAATACAAAATATTTCTTGAAACCTTTGGTATTATTAAAGATACCTTCAATAAAAAAAATTAAATAAAATAAAATTCCTCAAGGTGAAGCAAACAAATATTTCATTTAACTGCAGCTAGGAAGGAATGGGAAAAGACAATGCATGAAATGGTAAAAATAATATATAAGAAGAGGGAGGCATTATTATAGAAAAAGGAAAAAGTATATACAAAAAAAATTTATAACTCTAATTAGTATAGTTTGGAGAGAGACTTGGAAGGGTGTCAATAGATTCTAATGGAGTACTACAACCAAGAGAATATGGTAGCATACATAGAGAGGTGTGAAATATGAACATTTTCATAGAGTATGTAGGCAGTGAAATGTTTAGAGCAAAGGTATTGTAGAGAGGTTGAATATGGAAAGAGAGGATGTAAAATTGACCAACCTTGTAATCATTTAGCTGCAAGAGTGAATATTATTTTGAGAATTTTATGTAAATATATTTTATAGTGTATTATTACAATTTGAATGTTAACAAACAAAGAATCTCTATTTTAAGTTGTTTATTGTGATTTATTGAGTTGTAGAGAAACATAAGTCTTCTCTTATATGTCAAATATTCAGAGAGATTTAAACACTCCCTCTTTCTCAAACATAAAACCTATATGCACAGTGTCTCTACTCAAAACTTATCAAGGTGATATCATCAGAGTATTTGGACCCCACCCTATTCACACAACTTATCCTTTATTATCCTTTTCCACTCCCATTCTTCATTGTGATTCTTTCCTCATACATTATGCATCACATAATGCCATGTATTCTCATCCTAATGGTCTTGTCTACCTTTTCCTATATTATCTTCATCCTTCACTTTGGGCCCATGATGCAGTCAAGGACAGAGGGAACTTAAAGAAATTTGTTTGATCCTCGCAGCATGAATTACATAATGGAAGAAAAAAGAAAAAATAGGGATAAATGAGAGATTTTTCGTATTTATTATCATTATAAAATTATATACAATCGATGTACAACATGCAGTCATACATGCCAGACATACATGATTGATTACAATTAGAAGCCCTTACAAAATCCTTAGCCACGATCATGAAAAGATAAACTTATGAAACTCTACCCCATTAGGAACAAATCAATAAGCTTATAAATCATTCACAAACATCAGGTCGGCCTAGAAAGTTAACATTTACCAATAAGAAATAAAATGTGTTACAACAATAGGTCAGGACCCAAATCATTAGGATCAACCTCTAATGAATGAAATATTAAATACGATCCCTAAAGTAGATTGGCCAAAAATGTAACATCATCGATAAATGAGTCATTAAGATTCACCGATCGGGAAAATGTTCGTGATATCAAAAAATGCAAAGATTATCCATAAATATGAAGAACTGGATAGTCTCACCAAGATTATACAAAATCACATACGCGAAGTATCCAATTTATGCACAAACCTAGGATAATGTCTAGCATGAAGCCACAAACATGATGTAAGGATTGCAGATCCTGAATGGATACAAAGAAAAATCACAGAAAGAAAGACCAAGACTGATCAAATAAGAAAATAAATATTTTTGGTTGATGCAAGATTGCCAAGATCCCAAGATGCTCCTACATCAAACACCCAAGGTTATTTCAAAAGTGAGCCTCTCACTTTGCTAGGGCCAAAGGAAAACCAAAATGGTCAACCTCAGCCTGAGAAATCCATGAAGAATATTATGTTGGTATGTCCTTCCATTTAACAAGATACTCCATATACTGCATACTTCTACTTTTACCAACTCGACTATCTAAAATCTTCTCTATCAGATCCATCTTCTTCTTAAGATTTTTTTGTTCCACATCTAATCCATCACTGCTACTAGAATATTATTCATGATACTCATACAAATCTACAAAAATTGAATACATGTGATATATCCCTGTCTTTTGGTAACTCTACTTCATATGCATTCCTTGCATCAAATCCCCTCAAGATCTTACAAGGACCAAATTTCTTCATCCTTAACCTGTTGTAAGTACCAATAGGAAATCTACCCTTCTGTAAGTACACCATAACTTCATCTCCTACCTAAAACTCCTTATGTCTTTATTTCATGTCTTCTCTCCTTTTGTAAGCCTAGTTCATTTTCTCCAAATTTTGTCTCACTCCTTCATGTAATGACTTCATAAAAGCATCAAATTAATCTCCTTCAACACTCCTCTTAACATCATGATGGATATCCCTTAATTCTACCACTCCCTTAGGATTAAAACCAGTAACTATCTCAAATGGTGTCTTCACTGTGCTCCTATTTACTGAATTATTATAAGAAAACTTTTCTTGAGACAAAATTAAATCCCATTTCTTGGCTTGTCTCCCACTAAACATATCAACAAATTCCCTAAACTCATGTTCACAACCTTTGTTAGTCCATCATTCTGTGGCCAAAAATTAGAATTGTACTTCAAATCAACCTTCATCTTCCTCTACAGTGTTCTCCAAAAATAACCAAAAAACCTAGTATCCATGTCTACAACAATGCTTTTTGGCAATCCATGTAATCTCACAATCTCCTTGAAAAATAGATCAACTACATGCACTACATTTGTATTCTTCTTACAAGGAGTGAAATGTTTCATTTTAGAAAAACATTTCTACAACCAACAAAATTGAATCATATCCTCTTTGTGTCTTTGGAAAACCAAGCACAAAATCCATGTTGACATCTTCCCAAGGTCTGATCAATACTGTAAAATGTGTATATAATCCCACATTCTAACTACTACCCTTTGAAAATTGACACATTTATAACCCTAAATAAAACTTTGCACATCCTTCTGAG
Organism: Thuja plicata; assembly: GCA_018584345.1. Classification (NCBI taxonomy): domain Eukaryota; kingdom Viridiplantae; phylum Streptophyta; class Pinopsida; order Cupressales; family Cupressaceae; genus Thuja; species Thuja plicata. Next base: position 993,087 of record MU227190.1, on the reverse strand, counting down.
CTTGCGGCCAAAAGTAGTTCTCACTCACCAAGTCTATTGTCTTATCAATGCTAAAATGTTCTCCCAATCCTCCACTATGTTTTTCCTTAATGAGATTATCTCTCATAGAACTTATGGGTATATACAACTGACTACCTTTGAATAAAATGTTATCTTAAATAAAATAATCTAACCACTTACTTGTGTCTACAACAATAGGTTCTCTACAAGCTTTCCAAGGTTCGGTGAAGTATGGATCATCCTCATACAATATTTTTTAATTTATCAAATCACAATATTCCTATCTTTATTTTAGTCAATAAATATCTTATCATACTCAAGGCATCAAAAACTCTATTTGACACAAGGCTCTTATGTTTCAACACAAATTTATAGCTCTGTATGAACTCAACCCATCTCATATTTATCTGGTTTAACTTACCTTTGCTTCTCAAGTACTTCAATGCTTGATAATCAATATACAATACAAACTCCCTGGGTAACAAACAATGTCTCCATTTCATTAATGCTTGGATTATGGAATAAAATTCATGATCATACACTGAATACCTTATTTTATCATTATTCAACTTCTCACTAAATTATGTACTAGGTCTCCCCTCTTGATTCAAGACATCTCTAATTGCATTTCCACTAGCATCATAGTCTACTTGAAATACCTTATTAAAATAAGGTAAAGCTAACACCATTTGTTAAGTCACTTTTTTCTTCAACAATTCAAAACTCTTTTGTGCTCCATGTGTCCACTTAAATTCCTTCCTATCTCCTCTAATAGTTTCAGTTATCGATCCACAGATTGAACTAAAGTTCCTGTTCCTGATGAACTTTTGGTAAAAACTAGCCAACCCGTGGAATGATCTTACCTCTCCAACATTCTTCAGTGTAGGCCACTCAACAATGTTTTTCACTTTCTCAGGACCATCTTCAACCCTTTAGCGGATATTAAAAATCCCAAGTATACTAACTCTTCTTTCATGAAAGTGCACTTTTTTATGTTGCTTAGAAACTTCTCTTCTCTTAACTTCTGTAATAATTTTCTAATTTGCATCAAATGCTCCTATTTTCTCTTTCTGAAAATCAATATATCATCCAAATACACAATGAAAAACTTACCTAATAATTTCTTTTGTACTTGATTCATTAACCTCATGAAAGAACTAAGTTCATTAGACAATCCAAAAGTAATTACCAACCACTCATACAATCCTCCATTTTTCTTGAATGTGGTCTTCCATCCATCACCTTCTCTGATTCTAATCTGACAATATCCACTCTTCAAGTCTATCTTGGTGAAACATATGGCTCCACTCAAAAAATTCATCAAATCATCCATCCTTGGAAAAGGAAAATGGTACCTGATTGTAATCTAGTTGATGACTCTAGAATAGATACACATCCTCCATTATCCATTTTCTTAGGTTCTAACACTGCATGCACTCCACACAAACTCAGACTTTCTTTGATCAATCCCCGCTACAACAAGTCTTGTACTTTCCTACTGAGTTCTTCATTCTCTACTAGTGTCATCCTATAGGATTCTTTGTTAGGAAAACTAGCCTCTGGTATCAAATCCATAAAGTGGATAATACTCCTCACAAGTGTTAATCCATCGGGGACATTATCTGACATGATGTCTGCATACTCATTCAACAATTTAGTGATTTCTTTTGGGTTTTCTTCTCCCGATACAATTTCCTTAGACTTCTTGGGTACTAAATAAATATACACATTATCATGCCTCATGCCATCCAAGAACTTTCTACCATCCACTAAACAAATCCTCGCACTAGTACACACTTCACTCTTAAAGGGTTCCTCTAAAGATAATAAATTTTGCTTCATTTCATTAGCAAAAATGGTGTATACATTCTATCTTCCATCATTTATAGCTTTCCTATCATACTTCCATGGTCTACCCAACAACATATAACACATATACATAGGTATAATATCACATAAAACCTCATCATAATGCTTCCCAATCTTGAATTTAACAAGGTATTTTCCACTTACCAGTACTTTGTGTTCATCTTGTAACCATGCAATCTGATGGGATTTAGGATGCTTCATCCTCTACAACTTTAATTTTTTAACCAATTCCTCTGAGGAAAGATTATCAGAATTCCCAATGTCTATGAAAACATTTCACACCTTGTCTTGTACCTTCCATCTGGTTCTAAGAAAATTCTTGCTCTATAAAGATTCCTTATCTTGTTCTTTTTGATATAATATTCTTTGAGTCATCGAAGTTTCTCCTTCTCTACTTGATTTTTGTTTACTAATCCAGTGGAGTCCTTATCTGCAAATTTTGTTCACCTACTTTCTTTTGCCTTCTTCTTTGATTTTCCTTGTTTTTACTCAAACGCTCGGTGCCCTACTTCACCACATTTGTAACAAGTTCCACTAAAATTCCTTCTTTCACCACTATCTTGTGCTTCACTATGATAAGAACTTCTACCATTCCTCCTAAATAATATATTAATAATGTGTCCTTGAATCAAACTGAATAATGTATCATGACAATACCCTTTATTTAACAAAAGAAGGATAACATAACTAACACAAATAGCCTTGTGATTAAAAGTACCAAACTCAAAAGACACAAGACTATGAATCAAAGGATTTAGGTTTAGTTTACACAATGTATGATAAACAGACTAATCAAAACATGAATTACTTCCTTCAAACTACACACGGGAGACAAGGGTATTACAAAAACCCAAAACCCTAACTAGGGTTTACTTTTTTTAAACTCATACAAGGTGTTTTAACAAAACAAAATAACATTCCTTTACTAAATAGGAAATTTATATTCTTTGGAAGAAAACCATAATAGGGTGAAAGAATTTTAGCATAAATTTATCATAAATAATTCAATTGAAACAAGGGTTAGAAAATACCCTAACAAATTTGAATACCCATTAGTATACAGAAGACTGTAACTGAAACCAAGACAAGAGTTTAGTGAAATTAACTTGAAAAACCCAATCTATAACAATATAAGATTAACTTCAAACAAAAACAATGCAATCTTTTAAGAAAAAAAATCTATATAAGTTTTTGACAATATGCCTTATTAAGCATTGTCTTCCACCAAGATTCATATTCTAACTGTCACAAAACATCTTTATCTGATAATTTTTTCAGAGTACCCATCCTTTGTAAAAATAAACCAAACTATCTTTGAACTCTCATCTCCTTTCTTATAGCTAAGAAACCTAACTAAGCATCTCATGCACTAGATTGAGGGCTTCCAAAGTTGAGCTTTAAAAATGATGTTACCAAATGAGCTTCAAAACAAAAAGATGTTCCCTTTTACACAGAAAATATATGTCTACATAAAGTGTCGATCACAAACAACACCCACATAGGATGTATTTCGGTGGGAATATTTCAATAAAGACCAATCTCAATATACTTCAAGGAGATAGTCACTTATAGTGACTAATTCTTATAACATGGATACAATTTTTTCAAGCCTTTAAAAATACCTTACAAACATCATGTAGGAATGCTAGGTATTAAAATGGAATAAGCTTCACCATGAAAATAAAATTTCAAACCAATATGATTAGAGATACTCATGATCTCAATACCATTACATTGTGAAAAAAAAATCCTTGTTTTCAAGTTCCAAGGTCAATATAATGAAGATAAACTTATAACCTCAAAACCAATTCAAGTGACTATCATTATCATAATTTGAGTATACCTTCACTGTGATCAAATATGACATGCAAGAGATACCAAGTACCATAACATCTCATCAAAATAATGATATAACCATGATCACCATACCATCTGGTCATTTCACATAAATGCCAACAATGTGATCAAGCATACCAATGCAATGTTATCATACCACTTTCATACTAATGTTGTATCATACCATTTGATGAACTACAACTGATTTAATGTTTGAATTCATTTGTTGATATTCAACTGAGTTGCAGAAGTGATGATAAACATTATCAGTTAATGTATTTGCATTGATGTCAACTTATTTGAGAATTATTATGGTGGAAAAAATTTGTTGTGAATTGGAGATCTGTAACAAACAATGTTTATGTGGTTGGTAAATGAAGAGTTTTGTATATACCGAGAGAAGGTGAACACCGAGTAAACACAGTGTATACCAAGCACAGTGTATACCGAGAACAGTGATAACCGAGCTAGGGATTGCCGACACAACATGATTAATACTAAGATCAAGAAGTTAATTCAAATTGAGGCCAACTAGGATGTTGAGCTGGAAATTGATGATTTTGAGGTAAAAGATAACGTTTCTTATTTGATCAAACGGTCATGAAAATTCAATGAAGATTGGATGAAAAAGATTGAAACATTTTTTTAACACAACTGTCGAGGATGGATCAAGCGGGAAAATGAACGATGGAGATTAAGCAGAAAGATCTGAAGGATAGAAATTAAATGAGCTATGATGTCTATATAAGAGACAAGAGATTCATTTTTAAAAACACATGATGCGCATTTATGTGATTTTATGCATGACTGATCAAACTGGTTAAATACAAAACCAAACATTTTTTGTAGACATAACCGAGCGATAGAGGAAAGAGCATTACAAAGAAGAACAAGTACGAAGTATGAGATAAACTGAAGAAGTAAAAATTGATCAGAGGTATTATGTACTTAGCATAGATATGAATATCTGCAAAATAGAGTTGTATTTGAATCAGATCACAACTCTATCAATTTAAGCATTGTTACAGATAAATCTCTTAACCACGTAGGACAATGAAAGTCTTTATTATAACATACAGAGAATGTTGAGTGATTTCTTGTTGACCCCATAGTGAATTCATGGTTAAGAGAGAACTATTATTTTTAAATCTTGTAACAAGATCACATTTAATAGTATGCATTATAACCTTTAATAGGGTTGGCTCTTCAACGAGCTCACTTCAGAAGAGTGAAAATATTTTCGGTTACTGGTCCCGAGTGGTTTTTCCCTTAGCAGGGTTTCCACATTAAAAATCTATGTCTCAATGTGCATGAATGTTATGGATTTTTATTTTACTGTATACTTTATTTTATTGACCTAGATCGGTAATCACAATATTAATTTACTAACGTTCGGTAAATACTATTGATGAAAGTTTGAATACATTTTCACCGAGCTGAGTTTTATATTTTAAATTGTTTTGATATACAGCTAGAGAAATTTGGGACCGTGGGATAATTTTGTGGAAACTAATTCTAACTGATTCACCCCCCCCCCTCTCAATTATTCTAACAATTGGTCTCAGAGCATACAGTGCTTAGAAGAAAGTTTTGAGGAAATTAAGCTAAAGATCACAAGATGTATAAGAGAGATGCACCTAAGCTGGACAAGGATAACTTCTTGACATGGAAAAGAAGAATGAGACTTTACCTATCAAGAATTGGTGACAAAATTGCAGATTTTCAGGACAAAGAAATCATCCTTCCTTCTAAACCTTTAACTGTAAATCAGATGAAAGAAAAACATGAACATAACCTTATAATGGTGGAGATTGCTTCTTCACTTACAGATGCTGAATTTGAGGACATCTAGACCTGTACAACTGCCAAGAAGATCTGGGATCATATTACACTATTTTATGGAGGATATGCAAATGTACTGAGACCCAAAGTTGAAAGTCTTTGTGGAAAGTTTGATGACATGCAAATGAAGGAAGGAGATAACATAACACAGTACATTACCTGACTTAAGGAAGTTGTGAATGCTATTCATGGATTTGGTGGAACCATTGATGAAGACACTATTGTGGGTAAGATTCTTAGAACTCTATTGCCTATTTATTCTATAAGAGTCTCTGCAATACATGAAATGAGAGCTGCGCCTAGAAATAGCATTATTGTTGATAGTCTTGTTGGAAGATTGATTTCATTTGAGTTGAATAACTTTGACAACAATATTGTACCATCTATGGAGTTCGCATTTATGTCGACTTTGAAAATTGGTAAATCTAGTAGCAAACACATAACCAGAAATAACAATGACAATGATAGTGATGACAATGAACTTGATTAACTTGAAGCTTTAATGGCTAGAAGATTGCACAGAGGTAAAGGAAGCTATAAAGGTAAACTACCTTTAATCTGTTTTAACTGTAAAGAGCTTGGCCATTTTTCTGCAAGATTCCCTAATAAAAAGAATGATGATAGAAATGATAGATCTAATAATGGAAAGGATGACCAAGACTACAGAAGAAACTGAAAGTATGAAAGAAGAGATAACCAAGATTATAAAGATAAAGGTAAGAAAGCTTGTTACATTGTTGAAGATAAAGTTAATGACAGTAGTTCTGATAGTGATGAAGATATTGAGACAATGTTTGTAGCTTTGAAAGATGATTCAGATGAAGATGAAAGGTATGTAGAAACAACACTTATCTATAAATTTATTAAAAATGACATTTGGGTTATTGATAGTGGTTGTACACATCACATGACTAGTGATAAAGGAAAATTTGAAATTCTTGAACATTATGATGGAGGATCTGTTAGAATGCAAAATGACACACCATGTCAAGTAAAAGGAAAAGGTACTATTATGCTAAACAATCAAATCAAATGTGAAAATGCTTATTGGGTAAAAGGAATTAACTACAATCTGTTGAGTGTTTCACAGTTGAATAACACAAGTCACCGAGTTGCATTTGAAAACAAAAATCTATAATCTATGATGGAAAAGCAAAGTTGATTGGTACTAGTGAACAATCTAAAGGTAACTTATTCTATCTTGACACAGCTGAAACTACTTGATTATTGGAAAATAATGAAGACATATGGTTATGGCATAAAATAATTTGTCATGTAAATTTTGACAACATGGTTAAGATTAGTAGAAAAAGAAAAGTTATAGGCTTACCGAGCTTATCTAAACCAGACCATGTAATGTGCAAAAATTGTCAAATTGGTAAGATCTCAAAATCTAGTTCCAAGAGCAACAATTTTTCATCTAATGATATTTTGGAGTTAGTTCATACAGACCTATGTGGACCAATGAGAACACAGAGCTATTATGGGGACATATATTTTATTTTATTTATTGATGACTACTCTAGGATGATGACTGTCATGTTCCTAAAAGAAAAATATGAAGCATTTAAGATGTTTAAGTGGTACAAATCTTAAGTGGAAATATAAATTGATAGAGATCTGAAGTGTTTGAGATCTGATAGAGGAGGTGAATTTATTTTTGGTGAGTTCACTAAATTTTGTAATAAGTATGGAATCAAAAGACAAGTTTCTACACCAACGACACCACAGCAGAACAAAATTGTTGAAAGAAGGAATAGATCAATTGTTGATTATGCTAGAACATTGATGATTGAGAAAGGAGTTGCACAAAGATACTGGAGAGAAGTAGTCAGCATAGTTGTTTACACACTTAACCAAGTAAAACTAAAGAAAGATTCAAAAAAAACACATTATGAGCTATGGTATGGGTATACACCGAATGTAAGTTATTTTAGAATATTTGGAAGTCGGTGTTATATTCTAAAAGATGAGAGAAATGGTAAATTTGATTCGAAAAGTGATGAAGGAATATTTCTTGGATATTCTACTAAGAGTAAAGCTTACAAATGTTTGAACAAGACAACTGACAAAATCATTGAAAGTGCAAATGTGAGAGTTGATGAATTTGCTGAGCAAAATGATGAGGACATCACAAAAGAACCTGAAGACTATAGTATTTTTTTTACTGGGAAGACCCTGATACTTTACCAACACAGATGCCTAATGTTATCGTGCAATAGGGTAATGTCACCAGGAAACAAGTAGCACAGACTGAGAATTAGGAAAATGTTGAAACTGAAGATCATGAACCAGAACACAATGAACCTACAGAAGAAGATAATGAAGAACAAATAGTTGAACCTATACTTGCTAAATATGTGAGAAGACATCATCCACAGAATCATATTATTGGAGATAAAAGAGAAGGCATGAGGAAAAGAAGTAACTTCAGAGATAACACTTGTTTAATTTGTGAATTTGAGCCTAAGAATGTTAGAGATGCATTAGAAAATGAGGAATGGATTAATGATATGAATGACGAAATTGAGAAGATACTTAAAAATAAGACATGGACACTAGTACCAAGATCGAGTGATAAAAATGTCATTGGCACCAAATGGATTTTCAGAAACAAACTGAATGAAGATGGGAATGTAACTAGAAATAAAGCAAGATTGGTTTGCAAAGGGTATGCACAAGAAGAAGGAATTGACTATGGAGAAACTTTTGCACCCGTTTCTAGACTTGAAGGAGTAAGAATACTACTTGCATATGCTGCATATAAAGGATTCAAGGTATATCAGATGGATGTGAAGTCTTCATTTTTGAATGAAATACTGGAAGAAGAGGTATACATTGAACAACCTGAGGGATTTTTCGAACCTAATCAGACACACATGGTATGTAAGTTACTCAAAGATTTATATGGACTAAAAAAAGCACTGACAGAATGGTATGAAAGATTGCATTCTTATCTTATAAGCATTGGATTCGTTAGAACAAGTGACAACAGAAATTTGTATTTAAAATAAGGAAATGATGACAAGACTCTTATTTCTAAAATATTTTTTAATGATATTATATTTGGGGGTAATGATAACTTATGCACTTCATTTGCTGATGAAATGAGAAAAGAATTTAAGATGTCAATGTTTGGAGAGATTAAAAAAATTAGGATTACAGATTTTATAACAGGCTAAAGGTATCTACACTACTCAATCAAAATACATCAAGGACGTACTAAAGACATTTAAAATGGAAGAATCAAAACCATTCGAAACACCTATGGTGATAGGATGCAAACTAACAAAAGAAGACAAGACACCTGAGGTAAATCAAACTTTGTACAGATATATGATTGGTAAATTGTTGTAAGTTGTACACACACAAGAGCTAACATTGCACATGTAGTTGGAATAGTTGCAAGATTTTCTACTAATCTCAAAGAATCACATATGCCTGTTGTGAAAAGAATTTTTAGATATTTGAAGAATATTGAGGATTATGGACTATGGTATAAAAGATAAGGAAAGTTTGAATTGAAAGTTTATACTGATGTTGATTAAGCTAGGAACATAGATGATAGAAAGAGCACTACTAGTGGAGCATTCTTTATTGGAGAAAGACTAGTTACTTGGATAAGCAAGAAATAATCATGCATATCTCAGTCAACTGTAGAAGCATAGTATGTTGTTGCTACTACAAATTGTTCGAACATAGCATGGATAAAACAACTATTGATAGGAATGAATGAAGAGATCAGTGATCTAGTGATAATACAAGTGCTATAAATATTTCAAAGAATCTTTTGATGCATGCAAAGACTAATCACATATCTATAAAATATCACTATTTGAGGGAACAAGTACAAGCTAAACAAGTAATACTAGAATATGTACAATCAAAAGAACAAATTGCAGACATATTCGCAAAACCCTTACCAAAGGATAAATTTGAGTACTTGAGAGGTAGACTAGGGGTTTGTCCCTTGTCTATTTGTAACTAAGCTAATTATGAAGTTGCATCAACCTACATGAAATCATAATATCAATCATGTTGACGCAAAGTTGAACTGGACTGACACAGAGATATCAGTACATTGAAAGGTACCTACTACACCGAAATTAGAGATATTTTATTTGGCTATTGAAGAGTTGCATATTTCTTTTTGGTATTGTTGTTAAAGGGAGAGATTTGATTAATGAAATATAAAGGGAGAGAAATGATCAATGAAATATCTATCCAAAAAAGGGAGAAAAGAGAAAGGGAGAGACATATCTAAGCTACAGAGAGATTCAAGAACAAAAAAGTCAAAACTGCAGGGAGAGTCTGCATGGTGAGTTTTAATACTGACACAGTTTATATTCAAGCTAGGGAGAACTACAGAATTATTGCAGCTGTAGAACAAAAGTTTGGTATTTTTTGTATGGAATATGTCATATTGTATTGCCATAAATTCCAAAGGGGGAGATTGATGAACTACAATTGATTGAAAGTTTGAAGTCATTTGTTGATATTCAACCGAGTTGCAAAAGTGATGATAAACATTATCAGTTAATGTATTGTCATTGATGTCAACTTATTTGAGTATTATTATGGTGGAAAACATTTGTTGTGAATTGGAGATTTGGAACAAACAATGTTTATGTCGTCGATAAATGAAATGTTCTATATATACCGAGAGACAGTGAACACTGAGTAAACATAGTGTATACTGAGCATAATGTATACCGAGCACATGGATAATCGACCTATAGTTAGACTAAGAAGTTAATTCAAATCAAGGTCAACTAGGATGCTGAGTTCGCAATTGATGCTTTTGGGGTAAAATATAAAGTTTGTTATTTGAGAAAACAGTCATGAAAATTCAATGAAGATCAGACAATAAAGGTTGAAATGTGTTTTTAACACAACCGTCGAGAATGGATCAAGCAAGAAAATGAACCCTGGAGATTAAGCGGCAAGATCTAAAGGATGGAGATTAAGCGGCAAGATCTAAAGGATAGAAATTAAATGAGCTATGATTTTTATATAAGAGACATGAGATTCATTTTGAAAAACACGTGATGCGCATACATGTGAGTTTATGCATGACTGATCAAACTGGTTAAATACAGAACCGAGCATTTTCTGTAGACATAACCGAGCGACAGAGGAAAGAGCATTATAGAGCAGAACAAGTATGAAGTATGAAATGAACTGAAGAAGTACAAATTGATCAGAGGTATTATGTACTTAGCATAGATCTGACTATCTACAAAATAGAGTTGTATTTGAATCAGATCACTACTGTATCAATTTAACCATTGTTACAGATAAATCTCTTAACCGAGTAGGATAGTGAAATTATTTATTTTAACATTCAGAGAATGTTGAGTGTTTTTTTGTTGACCCCATAGTGAATTCATGGTGAAGAGAGAACTATTAATTTTAAATCCACTAACAAGGTCACATTTAACAGTGTGCATTGTAACCTTTAACAGGGTCGGCTCTTCACCGAGCTCACTTCAGAAGAGTGAAAATATTTTGGGTTACCGGTCCCAGGTGGTTTTTCCCTTAGCAGGATTTCTATTTTAAAAATCTATTTGTCAATGTGCATGAATGTTGTGGATTTTTTACTTTACACTTTATTTTATTGACCTAGATCGATAATCACAGTATTAATTTACTGACATTCGGTAAACACTATTGATGAAAGTTTGAATACATTTTCACTGAGCTGAGTTTTATATTTTAAATTTTTTTGATATAGATCTCGAGAAATGTGGGACTATAGGATAATTTGTGAGGAAACTGATTCTAACTGATTCAACCCCCCTCTCAGTTATTCTAACAACCATTGTCATAAATAGATATGACTTTATCACCAAGGACAACAACTAAGGGTGAGGACAACATGATATTCTATTTATAGAGTTCATAATATTATAGCATTCTCAATATAAACATCCTTATTTTAACCAAATATGGTGACACATTTTGTCACAATATCCTATACCCTTTTTTAATTTATTATTTTCATAAGTTGATTGTTGTGTCTTTTTCTCACCAATCTAACTTCTAACTATTGGAATATTGTATAATAACTATATATATAAATTTGATATAGGAAAATCAACTTTTATTTTGACAATATGTGTAACATACCAAATATACTCAGATTACATTGAAATATGTCATTAAATTGCATTATTAGTATATCATATTTTTGAAATCAGAACCTCAAGTAGATTTTCTATTTTTTATTTATTATTCATATAATTTTATAGATCTTAATTACCAATGCATTATATATTATTGGAATTTTCATTAATAAAATATTCTAAATATTTTATATCATAATTTATTTATTGATCTAATAAAGTATTTAAAAATAAATTTACTACAAATAAGATGCAATTTAATCTAACCTTTTTAAAAAATTATAAAATCTAATTATATTTAATGTGTTAAAAAATGTTCACATTATTCATACCTCAAACCCAATTTTGATCCTATAGCTATATTTCCTCTATGTCATTGTTACCAAACTTTCCAATGCAACAATTGTGTTGGAGACACCAATCAAACTCTTACTTTAATTTCATTTTAATGATAACGAGTATACAAGTAAAATAAATATAAAGTTATTTAATTTCTTAAGATCAACTCTTTTTCAAATTTTGTCATATCTTATGTGACACAAGACTATTTCGGAACATGAACTAAAGAATATATATATAATTTTTGGAAACTTCAGTCATACTTGCCAAGTTGTGTGGAGTACTATAATGAGATTTGTGTTGGAATACGTAATATTTGTAAGCATTACTTAAAAAGGTGTTCTTATCCTTGTTTATATTAAACTGGACTTTAAGACTAAAAATACACCTTGCACAATATTAAGACAACATAAGTCCTTTAAAAGGAATAGGATTTAAAAGATATGAGATGTAATCTTTAAACTAATAATCTCGTAAAACAATCAAATAAAAAATGTATCCCATAGAAGAGTCAATTTTAATTTAAAGTAAAAGTTATTATCTTATAATTTTTTAATATGTATCAAAAAATGCATACCATGTGTCACATTGGAAAATAACTAAAAATAGCACGAAATGTAAACGCCACTACGAGACTCAAATTCCAATATATTCTAATAGAACAGATATGGAGTTGAAAATGAATACAAATTAAATGAAACTAAATCGAACTCATTTGCAATCAAGAAGTGTCTTTGTTTTTCTTCCTAATATCCTTGATTTTCTCTTAGAAATTATGTGTACACAAAGAAAATTTGAAAGCTCAAAATAATAACAAGAAGATATAGAAGGCGTAATTGTTGTAAATAAGGATTGGAGTGGGTTTATATAACAATTCAAAGAGGCTTGGATTTTTAAGAAATAAATGAGGGTGATTGCATGAGAGAATGGAAGAAATTAGAAAGTGCAGTGGGTTTATATAGCAATTCAAAGAGGATTGGATGTTGAAGATTAATTGGATTTTTAAGAAATAAATGAGGGTGATTTCATGAGAGGATGGAAGAAATTAGAAAGCGTAGTTAGTAAAAGGAAAGTTAGTGAGATAAGATTTACTAGGAAAAGGAAAGTTAGTAGGATAAGAATTAGTAGGAAAGGGAAATTAGTGGGATGAGATTTAGTAGGAAAGAGATAAGGGGAGAGGAAAAATAAATTAATTAAATTTATTTATTTTCTCCTTCATGAAAGGTAAATTAAATGGATACACATTCATTTAATTTTAAGACATTAGAAAATGGGAAGGGGAACAACTAATTAGTAAATTATTGAATCTTTAGAAGAAAGGTTGGTTTGGTTAGAGAAAAGTGATTTAATAATCATGTTAATTATTTAATCAATTAGGGGTGTTTGATAAGGGAAATATAATGATCGAAGATGATGATGGATAAATTTGGTGAAATTACTTGACTAGGTAAAATGATGAATTAGATTGATTAAAGATCATGGAAGGAAAATATATTTAATTAATTAATTAAAAATTATTTAATTATTAAAATATAGACGAACGTAATTGGCTCTAATATAATAATAATAATAAAATAATTGAATCATTTCAAATGAATAATTAGTGAAAAAGGGTTATCGCGGGTAATTGATGATTCTCTGTGTTTTATACCATGCATACCTCAAACTAAATGCACATCTTATAGTTAATATTCCTCTATTTCATTGTTACTAGACTCGCCAATAGAACTCTTGTGTTAAAGATGTTAATCAAACTTTTATTTTCTTTTTATTATTATTATAAAATAGGAACTTATTAAAATATATTAAGTCATCAAATTTCATTACTATATTATGTGACAAGAAGTGATTGTGAAACATCTTTTAAAGAAAAAATAAAGAACTTTATTTCTTAGGAAACTCTAGTCATACTTCTGAGTTTTTGTGGAACACTATAAGGAGAGCTATATTGGAATACATAATATTTGGAAGTATTATTTTAAAAGGAAATCTCCTCCCTTTTTAGAATATAGTGAAAATTACAAAATGTGATTTGCCTTGTTTAATATCAAGATAACATAGTCCTTTCAAAGGAATTAGATTGAAATAATTTTAAATAAAAGCTTTAATAGTAATCTAATCGAACAATAAAAGTAAAACATTATCACAAATAAGAATCAATTTTTTTTAACCTAAAAAATTATAATTTTGTAAGCTCTTTTCAAATATTAACGCCGATGTTCAATATGCATACCCCAAACCATGAACATATTACCTAAATCTATTATCAATACATGCAAGACCATTAAATTTTTTTGAAAACTTTCTTCAGGCACCCCTCCTTCTCCTTATCCTTGGTTCTATTTGGCATTCCCTCCTCCTTCATATCCTATTATGGATCCATCTCCTTTCTATCCTCCTCATACTTCATCTCCAATGGACAATGTTAAGTTGTTATATGTCATCCTCTATTTTTTAGGGTATATTTTGGCACCATATGTCATTAATTATGTATGATCTCTCTAGGTTGGTGGTTTGTCTATTTTTTTTAATCTTTCATTATATTGTAATCATTATCTTATACTTTTAAAAGTTACACGTATTTTCTAGACCTTACCTAGAATAATTATAAAAATATCTTATTTATATTTAATATGTATTAAAAACGGAATTATAAAAAAATATTTATGATAGATAATTGATTTGATGAGAAGTTGATTATTATGTCTTTTTTCAACAATCTAACTTTTAATTGTTGAAATATTATATTATAAAAAATTAACTATAAACATTTGATATCCAAAAATCAACTTTCATTTTGATAAAATATCTACAATATGTCAAATATGCTCACAATACATGAAATAACTATTTTAATTGTATTATTAGTATATCATATTAAATTCAAAGACATCCAATTTTTTTTATCATTTCATTAAATCTATTATTTATAAAAATTGATAATTTTTGAAAACTTATGTATTATGAATTATTAAAAATTTTCATTAATAACATATTCTAAAAATTTCATATCAAAATTATTTATTGATTTAATAAAAAATTAATAAATAGAAATTTGATACAAAGAAGATGAAAATCAATTAAACCTATTTAAACAATTTATAAAATATTATTATATTAATATATTAAAAAATATGCACATTATTCATATCTGAAACCCAATTTTGACCCTATAGCTACTTTTCCTCTATGTCATTGTTACCAGACTTGCTAATGCAATTATTTTGTTGGAGATACCAATCAAACTCTTAGTTTTTATTTAACTTTAATGGTGATGAGTATATAAGTAAAACAAATATAAAGTTATTTAATTTCTTAAGATTTTACAAAATTTATCATATCTTATGTGACAAAAGACTATTTGGAAACATGGGCTAAAGAAAAATAAAGAATATAATTTCTAGGAAAATTTTAATCGTACCTTGTCAAGTTGTGTGGAATACGCAATATTTGTAAGCATTTGTTGGAATATGCAATATTTGTAACCATTACTTTAAGAGTTTGTTGGAATACGCAATATTTGTAAGCATTGGTCTCATCCTTATTTATATTAAATTGACCTTTAAGACTATAGATACACTTTGCACAATATCAAGATCACATAAATCATTTTAAAAGGAATAGGATTGAAATGACATGACATGAAATCTTTAAACTAGTGATCTCTTAAAACAAAAAAAAAATAGAAAATTATTTCGTACAAGATTTGATTAAGCCTAAAAAAATATTTTTTTATAAATTTTAATGTGTTAAAAAAAAGTGCAAACCAAGAACCTCAAATTGAATGCCCATCTTATAGCTAATTTTCTTCTATTTTATATTTGTCGAACTCACCAATGAAACTCTTGTGTTAAAGATGTAAATCACACTTCTATTTTACTATTTATAAAATAGAAACTTATTGAAATATATCAAGTCTTCTCCAAAACATATTATTATCTTATGTGACGAGATATGATTAGGAAACATGTTTTAAATAAAAATAAAGAATTTAATTTCTTAGGAAACTTTAGTCATATGTCTATTTTTTTTCAACCACAATCATGAGAGCTATATTAGAATACATAATATATGGAAGCATTAATTTTAAAGACAATCTCCTCCCTTTTTGGAATGGAGTGGGGATTACAAAAAGAGATATCCCTTGTATAATATCAAGATAACAAAATCATTTCAAAAGAGTGAGATTGAAATGATTTGAAATGAAAGCTTTAATAGTGATCTAATTAAATAATAAAAGTAAAGCATGATCACGAATAAGTATCAATTTTATTTAGATCTAAAAATTATTATTTTGTAAGCTATTTTAACATATTAATGTAGATGCACAATATGCATACCTTTAAACCATGAACATATTTCCAAAAAACATAAATTTTGGCTAACATGATTTGAATGTTCTTGTGCTATGCATATTTTGTGGCACACAATCCCATTTTTCATTCTTTTGAGGAATTACAATAATTTTCTAATTTGAATAACTCTTTATTCGTATTGGAGTAATGTTAAATATTCTAATTGTATATTTTTAATTAACTTTAAAAATAAAAACTATTATTTTTTATATTTTGAAGAATTTCAATATTATTGTGAAAAAAATTAACCATCATATTTATTATATCAACTAAAACATTCTTATTGTATATTTTTAATTTTATTGATCAATTGTTGATCATACTTAAATTATTTTTGTAAATTATTATATTAGGATAGAATTCAACACCATGTCAAAGAAACAAGAAAAATCTCAAATAGTAAGTATGAATCTAAGAATACAAAGAAAAGGGAATGAATGAGACAACTTTGTGAAAATAAGAAATGGAACTCAATTGGTAAATTATATATACTATATTTTCCAATTCAATTAGAACTTCTACTATCCACTGGATCCATTAAAATAATATATAGAAATAAAAGCAACAAATACAAATACTTTGTGCAAAAATGTAATGCCCCGCTAAGGAACCCTCGGAACACAATGTCAAATATGCACTTGACAAAAAAAATTTGAACATAAAGATGTAATATGAATTTACAAATTGCATTAACAACCAAATAACATAAGCAAAGATACAACAACAACGATCCTCAAATGATCATGCACAAGCAAAAGACTAATAATCATGTCCAAAGGTTCCATGACAAACCAAGACAAGCATGAACAACTAAGACACATTCAGGCCACCACATGGGATAGGACTGGACCATCGTCATTGGTCTCCCATTGAGGAGACAAGTCCATCCTCGATGCATGTTAAAACAAGGTTCACTTTAAGCTCAAAATTGAATAAAATGAATAATAATTATACCACACCAATTCACAAAATCAATTGTGAATACATGAAAAACACCCCAAGAACATAAGGAACCCAAATCTAGAAATACTTTTTGGACAAGCCCTCGATAAGTACTCACTCTCTGATATGGGCTAAAACATTTCACAGATGTGCTACTCTGGTTAACATATGCACTAGATTGTTTCTCATATGTGCTACTTTGTGTCTCATATGCGCTATTTTGCTTCTCATATGCATTTTTCTATGTTGCATATGTGCTATTCTGAGCTGGAGATGTGCCAATCTCTCCTATAAGATACAAAATAAACTAAAAATATTTCTAAATGGGGTTTCCCTAGCCTGATAGTAGGGTAGGGTTTCTGACACCAACATACGTCTCAAATATATATATATATATATGAAAAGAGAAGAAAGGGATAATATTGAGAACTCAATGCTCAAAAATATTTGTCTCTAGAGGAGGATCACCACCTATACACTGGTCCCCATAAGTGGTAAAATACAATGTCACCCTACCATGTAAAACCCTCAGGCCCACCCCACCATACTCGCAGAGATATTCACTCAACCACAAAAAAAATAAACAAAAACATAAGAGATGGCTCATACTCACACCAAGAAATTGAAAAATCAAGGAATGGTACACAGATCCAATGTCATACATAGATGAAAAATGCAATAATACTACATGGAGAAAACTCAACATATGTACCAATGTCCAACGTGCAATACAATGCGTTAATCAATATCCAAAATAGTAGGGTACTACTCATTGCTACCGGACCTAGATGTGAGAGTACTAACCATAGGGAGTATATCCACCTAAACAAACCAATACTAAAATCTAGGGTGCAATTATCTACCTCATGCAAAAATCACTCATGACGTATGTGGATTCAATGGTCTCCACCATCTACGCTCATGCTTAGATCACTCTTGAACTTTGGGAATCCAGAATTCCACATTACCATCTATGCTCATGCTCGGGTCATGCATGACATCTGGGGATTTTATGGTTTCCAAAGTGCCAATATATCTTTCTTAATGTTTATACCCAATTCATTTTTATTATGTTTTCACTTTTTAAGAAACTCCTTAACACAGCCTATGTGGCCACTTCCAGGTTGAGGTCCTAGTAAGGGGATACTCCCCATGCCTAATAAGTGCACCTAGTCATATGGCTCAACATCAAAGAAAGAGACCAATACAATAAACTTGTCCACTTAGTCTTCACCAAGGACAGCAATAAAACACTTCGTCTACTTGGTATTCACTAAGGATGGAAAATAGGTACTTCGTCCACTCAGTTCTTCACTGAGGATGAGATAACCCTAAGCATGTCTACACAGTCAACACCAAGGATTAAATAAAAATATGAATTTTCTACTTGGTCTACACCAAGGACATAAATTATATATGCATCAACAAGCAACCACAACAATAACTGGAGGGCAACACACTCCCAAAGAATGAAGGCAAGAAAAGTCAAAGAAACACACAACTAAGCAAAATAACAAGTTGCTTGATTGGCCAATTTTACAAGAGCATGGATTCCCATAAAATCCATCAAAAATATTGTTACAACATGAGAAAACCTCAAAACACCTCAAAAGCATTAAAATACTAAATTCGGGCAAAATCTAGTAAAGGTTCCAAAATCATCAATTTAGATCAAAATGGTAAGTTTGGATCATAATAGATATTACCCAAAATGTCCTCAATCCATTTCGATAGCATGATATTAATAATCACGCCAAGTATGGCAATAGACAAATCTAGAAGGCATACAAAATGATGCACCCATGAAAACACCCAAAATTAAAAATGAGAATTAAACCACGAAATTAATACCCATTTCCCCTTATGGCTCAACTAACCCAAAAATCTAATAAAATTATAAATCCAACTTTGTGGGAGAAAACAGATAACCTCATGGCGTAAATTTTAAAATAAAAAATCTCACAACTCATGCAAACCCAATCAGGTGATACAAGCATGAAAGAAAGTGGGGAAAATACTAGTTACCATCCCATAATGGAATTTAAAACAAGAATAAACTGAAACAGCTGCTCTAAAAAAGATAAAATATAAGAAGCCCTACCTTACACCAAGTTGCAAACATAGAAACAACCTGAAGAAAATAAATCCTTCGCGAAATTGAGAATGGCTCCACAGAAAGGTGAGGAATCGTGACACGAATCCAAAAACCGCTACCAAAAAATAACAAAGGATCCACTCACTCCCAACAAATGAAAATTAAATTTCTCCATAAGAGGTTTTGGAGGAAATTCCTTATTTCCAAAAATTAGAAGTGCCTCGAATGAACTCAACTTCTCAATATAAAAGTACTTTTCAAAAAGGCTAAAAGGGATAAATTTAAAATCAATTAAATCACTCAAAGCTCAAATTGAAACTCCCAAAAAGAATAGGGAATTAATTAATTAATTTTCCACAATTAAACTATGTCCAAGGCACAATTATCGACTATAAAATTATTTAACCCCAAACAATAAAATCAGCAATAAATCTTAACTCAACTGTGACAATTGTAGGAATGTTATTTGCACATAAAAATCCACTAGTCTATCACAAAATGCACATGGGGTCCAAATTTATCAACACTAACGAAGGGATGATATAAATTAAGGATACACCATCCATATAGGGATGATATTGACTAAATAATGAATGGGTGGGGAAACTATCTCATGTGCCACTACCGGGGATAAAGACACACTCAAAACCTTCAATTCAGGTAGAATGATGTCTGGTACTTCCTGTTCATTGAAACATGAAAACATCAAGTGTATCTTCTCATAGTATAAATAGTCAAAGCACATGAACATACATGATATCAAATAGAGAAGGAGAATGAGACATCATGTAGACCTCACAGATGAGTAACTACGACTTCTTCTCACTTCATATAATCACATCAGGAATGATCGATGACAATTATATGAGCATATTGGTGAAAACTATCTCATTTAAATTAACATAACATATTCATTTACAAAAATATGAGAAAATATCAGTGGAATTCAGCAACTAAAATACCCAACAGCATATAAAGCACAATATAACCAGGAATAAGATATAATAATCCAATATTCTCGAATGAAAAATATACCAAATATATTCATAAAAAATCATCCTATAGATAAGATCAAAATGGTAACAATGACATAATCTAACATCCAAATTAGAAATGATACTGGTAACTAAAATAATGTACGGTACTCAGACGCATCACACAGTGTAACCACTGCACCACATCACAAAATACAATCATGATATAAATATATTGGTCCCTAATCTACATAAAATCTAAACAAGATAACAATCATAATCTAGGAGCCACTGACATGTACATCAGTGGAACCATCCCTCACATCTTAAGTAATAAAATCCACAATATCTCATGGATCATATAAACCTAATAACATCACTACAATAGTAACCTTGGAAATGAACACAAGAACGAACTAAGTTGGGTGCATCTCATAATAGAAATATAAAGTCAAAACATGTGAATAGTCACTGAATCACATGAATGAATCAAGCTCAGATCAAAACACCAAGAGCACAATGAGTCCTCAAAAATAAAAATAAAAGATACAACTATCCATAACTCAATAGTTCACACAACCAGGCATAAGGGCACACATATATTGTCGATGCAACAACATAAGCTAGTTCACCTCGCATGTATCAACCTCTCATAGATCCAACCATATCAAAGAATACAAGCATATATAAAACCAACCACATGTTGAACTCAACCAATCATATAAAGAAACAAGAAAACATCTTGAGCCATGTTATTATTATTGAAAATAACAACCAAGGGGGGGTCAATTAGTTGTTACTCAAAACCTCAAACCTCAAACCCTTCAATCACAAAACCCTCTAACTTGTGTAACCTTAAATTTGATATGAATAAATAGAGTTTAGAACATGGATGCATATACAAATTAGAAACACATCCACACAAGTTGACAGGATATTTTTATTGTGGAAACCTTGTTAGGGGAAAAACCACGGTTGAGTTGATTACCCACAACAATAAAACACCTTGTTAGAAGTATAACCTTATTGAAATAAATGGGGAATGCACATGAATTCAGGCTCACTTCCTAGAGCTCACTGCTCAAATGAAAATCATTGGGCTACAACCCTGAGGAAGGATCACTTCCTTACAATCTGATCACTACAATGATCCATATAAGTTTTGTGAACTATGTAAGTGGCATCTACCTCATGTATGATATAGCTCTAATATAGCACAATGTATATCTTTGTTCAACCTCTTGTTGAAACACTTATGATTCCTCCTGAATAAAGCTCTTACTATTCTATCCACCTATAGCTTTCGCATTCACAATCTACACCTTGAGTTTGCCCTAATTCATCATTTTATATCAAGAACTAGGTTGGTAAAAACCAAATCCACCATTTCTTCAATCAACGCTCCAAATTTCATTATTAAAATCCATCTTCGGATGCTAATTCATATCCATTGTCTATAGCCACCACCTCAAGAACATAAGTCTCCTAGATTTCATGATTTATCACTTGCGCAACATGATTTACCAACTAGGTTGGCCAATAATATGAACAATAATAAAATATTATTATTGACCAAAAACTCCACCAATATGATCCTTTGGATCCATGTGTGTCACCAACTCATCAAGCACATACTTCAACATCATCCTATAAGATCATAAAAAATACTCAATCATTCAAATCAATCATAGCCATCGGATTTTCCAGCCCCCTTTCATCACACTTGAATAACTTTTTTCAACAAGTCTATGAGGTCATAAGATTATTCCTTGTGAACCTTTGAGTTATAAACCCTCTGAGTTAAAGACACCTGAGTATGTCTCCAAAAGAATCCTAGGTTCACTCCATTAAATTCTCACTCTTTTGAGCACACTGAACCTATTTATGTCCTCTTGTTGGCACAATTGGTCACCCTATCTGCCAGTCACCTTCTGCAACTTGGTTACTTGTTCAAATCATCCTATAATGTTTTGTAACTTTCGTTGAAATTTGTAAAAATATTCAAGATGCTTCCTCTACGTGCATGAATTCTTCTCTCAAATTTATGCTTCTCACCAAACCTTTTACTATTATGCTCTACTAGATAACTTGCAACAATTAAGTTAGCATTAAGAAAATAATTCTTCTGATTTCTTCCCCTACTCAATCCTTCTACTATATTGACATAAATTCCAACACTACCATCATCTATCTTTGCCAATATGCCAATAATCTACCCCTTTGGCATTGATGGAAACATGTGATGTGAAAAATAAGTAATACAATCATAAATCAACATTCTAACCGCTAGAAAGATAATCAAAAGTACTACTAGCAATATCATTCATTATCTTTCAAAGTCTCTCTAATAGCACTTCTTCTTCTCCCCCTGGGAACATGCTTGACTTGGTTACAATCATATTACATACTATTCTCTTCACCATCTTCTCCACCTTGAGTAATCACCACATATCTTAGCTCACTTCTTTCTTAAGGGAAAGTATACATAAAATTGCATCTCTCTTCTGATATCATATTAACCTTGCATCTCTTCTTTTGACCAGCTTCCTTATTAGCCTCTACATTGATATCTTATTTTATCTTGGTTGTCTTCAACAATTTCTTCTCTTGACCTTCATACCTAATACCTTTTTCACATTGGTTTCTCTCCCCCTTTTACATTAATGACAAAGGTGTACCATCAATTCTTTTAAAACTTTATTTATTCATACCAATATCAAGTTCCTTTTCCTTTTCTTCTTCAGAAACCTTCTCAAACTCATTTTATTTTCTTGCACATATATATCTGAAATTCACTAAACACATTCAACTTCTTGTTTTAAAATTTAACAAATCATCTTTATTTTATTGTACATACATCTTGTATCATCTTAAAATGGAAGCACTTCCATGTTAATACTATTTATCCCTCCTTAGGAGGTGTTTTGGGGCATTATCATGTTGTCCTCTAATTTATGCCCCTTTTCCATCTTCTATGCCTGTTTAGGACCCTAATTGGGCCACTTTGGGCACTGTTTTCCCCACCTGACATATTTTCCAAGGGTCTTAACCCCCTGGGTCAATGTAGACCTCTACCTTGACCTAGGTCAAGGTCGACCTCGAACCTGACCTAGGTCAAGTTCAACCTTGACCCTGACCTAGGTCCCCCTTTTTCATTGGAAAGTTTGTCGCATGCAAGGGGAACTCAAAAGTTTATTTTCCCGCTTTCAGGTCGGCTGTTTCGGGCTTCAAAGTGGAAAATCTTAAAAATATATTTAATATAGGTCCACTTCTAGGGGTATGAACCTAATTGGAATTTAATTCTCATATGTTGGCCTCTCTAGAAGTTTGTTCCCTAGACTAGTATATAAGGAAGCTTTCTCCTCTCATTTTTTAAGACGGATAATCAAAGAAGAAAAGGAATGATATATCATCTACACATAATCTATCAAAGTGATTGTCTACTTTCAAGCATCCAATATTCTACATGCTTTCAAGCTTCCAAGTGTTCAATCAAGGTTTTCAACTCTTCTTCTCAATCATTCAAGTTCTCCATTGAAGATCAAGGATTCAAGCATTCAAGCCTTTGAAGGGATTTGGTTCTAGAATTCAAGATTCATCATTCAAACCCTAGATCTATCCATCATGGTGGTGTGATCTTCCTTCAAGATCCTTTGTCCATCCTCAAGATTCATTTATTATTCCTTCAAGGTGGATTCCAAGCATATAGTCATGGAGGTTTTGATTTACATTTATGGTTTTTAATGTTGAGTCTAAGCTTTCATATTAAGATACTTGTTTACATTTGAAATACAATTGCATATCTACTAAATAGCATAGCTTCGTTGTTAGATCTACTTCTACTACTTGCTAGCATTCTCGATTTTAATTTGTATTTCAAGGTTAATTCCTAAAATCAGGGTTTGACTAAGGCAAACCCCTCCCCCAACAAACAAAATCATTTTTCTTGAAGGTATAGGTACAGAATAGAGAATTACAGAGCAGATTCGGATACCCTTTTTAGAAAATTTTTGGGATCCATGAACAGAATTTTCATCAGAGCTACGCAGGTCAAGGTTGACATAAAGGGGTACAATTGTGCCCCCGTATTTGGGTCAAGGTCGACCTTTCTTAGAAAACAAAATGATTTCTGGGTTTTCTTCATCTCTATGTTTTTAGGCCATGGTAGGCTACAAAATTTCTATAAACCTAGTACAGACACTAGAAAACAACAATTTCTAGATCTGCTACATTTCAAGATAAGTGTTTCATTTCATCCCACTCTTTCAGATCTATTATTTTACTTTATAATTAACAAATTAGACCCCCTTCCCCTCTTTATCCATAACCAGTTGATTCCTTTTTGCATTGATC